>QLPF01004183.1:0-61061 GCA_003314045.1 Hygrophorus pudorinus | reverse complement strand
AAAGGCCTCTCTCTGCTCAACAGCTGCGGTGAACGTGCTGCGAGGTGGTGTAGGATAGTAGATGAAAAGGCTTAGTAGTTGTATAAGTAGTAGCTCTTCAACTCCTCGACCTTGAAGAAGAGTACAGTTGCCTCAACAGCTGTGACGAACGCCTTGTGAAGCCTTTGAAGATGTGTGCTGTGATGAAGGGCCTCTCTGCTCAACAGCTGCGGTGAACGCGCTACAAAGTGGAGCTTGAAGATGTGGTGAGATGGAACTAACATGAAGCTCACCGTGAAGTTGCTACCACATGTTGGGGGTGAAGTCATCCTGGGTGTGGTCGAGCGCACCAACGACCTCGGAGACTGTGAGTATGGCTGGCGATACAGCAGCCAGCAGGAGGCCAATGTTCATCCCGGGGATGCTAAAAAGCTTGGGCTTCTTCTGATGTAGCTTGTAGGATTTTGACCCATCAGCGGAGTTTCCGATGAGGCCGCTCTTTGCTTCGGAGGGACGGCGTGAGGCCTTGGATCAGTGCGGCTGCATCTCGGTACTAGAAGATTGTCCCGTTGTCTTGTTTCGCCACACTTCATACGAAAGCTTCGAAATGCCGTCGCAAGGGTCGTAGGAGGGAGTAGACTCCGTGGCAGGTAACTGGGCAGGTGCGAACCCAAAAGTGCTGCTGTCCCTGCCCCAACCTGCAAAATTACTGCCAGGCTTTATGCCAGGAGTAAGCATTCGGCAGCAAAAATGTAGTTGGCTACCATACTGAGACTAGTGGCCAATCATCATGACGAGGACCGCCCAGCTGAATGGAGTCAACTACGTCCTGACTGCGAGTGTCAGCATCGGAATGTGTTACTGGAACGCTGGGGCCCGAATAGAACAACTCCTCCAGATCGAAACCATATGTGCTTGCATCAAACTTCAAGGAATAAAAGCATCAGTGGTGAACGATGCCGTGAAATGACAGCGACCTACCAGATTGTTGGACTCAGCGCTGCCAGCGCCTTGAATGGAGAAGGGCAGCATCGTATGGCTGGCAGACTTTGAAAGCCATATTGCAAAATATACAGTTTTGAGCAGGGCAGGGTCACATGAGAATTGTACCGTTTCGCAAACCCTTCACCGGTGAAGGCATTTTCCGCAAATACAATTTCATGTGTCAGACCGTAGGACTTGTAATAAGTATGCCGTTTGGCGAGATCTAAAAATCAGCCTTCCAAAGACAGTAAGCGACCCTGAATGCAGTTTGAAAACCCGTTAACCTAAGCCCTCGGTCCAACAGCTACGTTGCACCCGCTGCAAACCTGATAGAGCTGTGATGGCCATGACTCGGTGTGATATGATGAGTGTCATGCCTGTGGACGATTCCACGACCATACACTCGGCTCATCAGCGACAATGACAATCTTGACCCCAATAGCAGAGCTCCAACATGGGACTATTGGACTAGATATGGGATATAGGTGAATGCATTTGGTAATATTATGTCGAGTCGGACATCTGATGTGCGATGAGTATTCAGTTTGGCAAAATCCGGAAAATAGACCCGTGAAATTGATGAAACATCCAATGCTGGGGAATCGTGAACCTAAGCCCAGGACATGACAGTGCCATACACTCGAGTCTCAACGGCTGAGATAAAAAAACTGAGCAAGATATGATGCGTGATGATCGGCACTGGATGAGTCACGATCACTCGCTAAACACAGTGTTTCGAAGTTTTGCTGCGTTTGGCAAATAATACGGTGTTTGGCAAATGATATGGTGAATCATTGGCTGACGGAGAACCTGCAACAAGATCATGGATTGAATTCAGTCTCCAAAGTAACAGGCAGGCTGGCAGGACAGACCTTGCCAGTGAGATGTTCTAATCGCCGCCATAAGTGACTCGGCTCAACAGCAGCGACAAACACGCTGTGAAGCTATAGAATGTGCCAAATAATGGCTGTGACGACGGGCCACCCTGTTGACTTCAACAGCTGCGGTGAACGTGCTGTGAAGCCATAGGATCTAACAAATAGCCGATGTGATGGCGGGCCACCCTGCGATGACTCGAACTTGAAGAATAGTACGGTCGCCTCAACAGCGGCGACGAACACCTTGCAAAACTTTTGGAGATATGTGCTATGACAAAGGGCCGCTCTGCTCAACAGCTGCGGTGAACGCGCTGCGAAGAAGATGTGGTGAGACGAAGTCACTTGAACTGAGTTCAAAGTCCGAAGCTCTGACAGAAATAGTATTCGAAGAAACATCGGCCTTCCTATCACCTTCAGTTGTGTACAACAGTCAGGAAAGCTTTGGCCACCAAAGGTTTATATAACACTCTCACAAGGGCTTTATAGACACAATAATGTGATGATGTTTGGTCTCCAAGACGGCCTTCCGTGGACGTTCCCCAGCGAATGTTCACAATGTTGCCTGAGCACTGAGCCATCACCCTATCACAAGCCTTCAACTCAGCTTAAGGTAACATTTGTATAGAACGTGGCTGGATGGCTCATCAAAACCTTGTCGCAGCATTCAGAAAAACTGGATGGAACGCTGACACCACCTTTTTAGTCAAAACATTCCCACAAGGCTCGGTCTCAACGTGGTCGCACAGATGGAGGGACTCAGGTTACGACAGGCTTTTGACTGGGGTATCGCAAAATTACAGGGTACACATACACTGAATCCATGCAGGTGGCTGATTGAGCCCAGAGTCTATTGTAACGAAACAATGTTACAGGTATCAGACACTGTTATTCAGTGCCAGTGTAGCCGCAGCTCGTCATTCAGTGTGTTTCTCCTTGATCCGTGCAAGAGCACTGTTCTTGCATATAGCACGCCGGGCAGACGAATAGGAAGGGAATATTTGACTAGAAGATGTGTTTTAGTTTGATGAAATAAAACCCACATCATGAGAATAACCTACCGGTTCCACCATGTCAAAAGCTCATTAACTTCCTCACTCTCCTCCACATCATCAAATAAGTCAAGAACACTACTATGAAATTTCTCGGAATCGGTGACCGTATCGGTTCGGGAGAACACAGGCGAGGATGAGAGCGCAAACCTGACCTAAAATAAGAGTCATTGTAACAGGATATAATCTAACCTGAGGAACAAAAATCAAACCTGAGTAGCAACATATGCAATTGATGCGGGAGTAACCTGTGTCATGCCATGAATGCACGCATTGCCGGATCGCGTAGCCTTGGGCTCCTTATCTACGGAACTCGGTGATGTAAATATGTGTTTGTAAGCCTAGATATTCGGTGTCTCAACTTCAGAAGACATTTTGGACTTGGGATTGAGACATACTGATACAAGGAGAACACTGTGGAAAAGCCCATTCCAAGGGTCCTCTGCGTCATAAGAGTAGCCCTGGTAGAGAAATATGGGCCACTGGTCGCCTGATACAGCCATCTCGCCGCTACGTAGCTTCTCCTTGATCCTAGACACTGTTAGTATGTACGGCGGATTTCCAACATGGCTCTCACTGGGTATTGGACCAATCTATGCTGGCAGGACATAGAAGGGCCCCGGTACGCTCGTGATGAAACCCACGGTCAGTCTTCATATTACGCGCTAAAGGGGGATTGAGAGGCTGTCCGCGTGGCGTGATCCAGTCCAAAACAGCGCTTTTCAGACTCTTGGTATTGTCAGTCCTTGCATTGCACGCCCCCCTCTGGATCTTTAGACAGTAAGCACACTAAATAGACATTAACATGATACATACAAGCTCAGAAATATGCTTAATGTCCTCCTCGGAGCCGTCTATGAGGCGTTTCTCCAGGCCGGGTACCATTTCAAGAAGTAATTGAAAGACTCGGTGCTCTCTTCGCTCCCTAGGACATCTGTCATACCCAGATCGGGGGAGGAAGGGGGACGCTGCGGAACTTACTCGTGTGTAAAGGCTGCTCCGCAAGTTCTCCGACGCGCAACATGCTGTTAGTCAGCAAAGCACCAACCATGCATAAGGCGTGAATAGTTCATCCAAAATGCCTTCCATAATGCACAAGGGGATCGGATCCGCAGCTGATGTCTAGAATTCAGTATAAGGGAAAGAGGGACACTGATAACGACATACAGTTTCTTCCTCGGACCAAACTGCAGGGCTGCCAGCCTCTTGCGGCTCTCGTCTGTTGGAGGGGAGTTTTTGTCAGATGGCATTCATATTGTAATAGTACGTGTGTGAACACAGAACAAGTTTCTCGAATCAAATGCAAGGCTTTATAACTCTCACATTTGAAACTCTCCAAACACGAGATCACAAAATAATTGGTCACCAAATACGCACTAGTATACGCAAAACCAGTCACCAAATGTAAACGCACAAAACGTGACATGCTCCGGGCTGTGGCGTAGGGAAGAGATTGCACCTGTTAAGTCAAACAAAAATAAAGACTCAGAAAGATTCCAATCGAAACAAGTGATCCATAGCCTGAAAAAGACCGTTTTGAAGAAGGACACCCAATGGCCCATTTTCGTGTGGCCATCCAGCTTGGATCTGGACAAAGCGTGCACACTAATACGACAACCCCACTCTGGGAGTCCATGCAAGTTCGGCTTGTCCCCAGTGACAGCTTCATGGGGGGTTTTGCTGCCAAGTGCCTTTGTTGAGGTACAATTTTTCAACCATACAGCATGTTTTAATGATTCCGCCCACAGAAATTTTGGCAAACCGCTCGAGTGTAACATGGTGTGGACCTTTTCAAGCAGGGTCCGGTTGAGGCATTCAGAAACGCCAGCCTCTTGGTGAGTATCATGCACGGAAAGCTTCTGGTGTGTACCTTTGCTTTCTAGGTGTGCAACAAAATCATCACCCATGTATTTGCCTCCTCAGTCAGTGTTCAAGACCTTTATTTTGGTGTTGTGTTGAGTCTCGACTAACACCTCATATTTATTGTAGGCTCGTGGCTGCTCTGATTTGTGGTGCAGGAAATACACATAGGTGTCTCAGGACATGTCGTCAGTATACATGACCACATAGCAGTAACCACCAAGGGATTGAATGGGGGCGGGGCCCCAGAGGTCTGAGTGTATCTCTCCCCCATATTGCATGGCACGTTGACCTTCCTGTTGCTTCAGTACAGGCTTCTTCGTGGTTTTGGCATGTGCGCAAGGCTCACAGAAGACGGGTTTGCTGTGGGTTGAGTCCAGTTGGATGCCAGTGACAAGGCCCTTTGTCACGAGGTGTCGAATGGTAGATGGGGCAATATGTCCTATTCACCGGTGCAGCTTGTCAACAGTGAGTTTTTCCGGTCCTGTTACAGTGTTTGCACTGTGCTCAGCAGACTCGTGTACCACACGATATAAATTTTTAGACTTAGGGATGTGGCCAACGGTGCAGACCTTGCCGTTGCATGTAGTGCTCCCAAAGTTCGGTTCGGAACCGATCTGAACTCGGTTCAAACCGGAACTGAACTGCCGGTTTCAGTTCCGGTTCCGACTTGGCCAAACCCAAACCGGAAGTTTGGTTTGCAGTTCAGGGCAGCTGCTGATTTTTTGAACGGTCTTGAACACAGTTCAAACCGCGAACGCACAGGTATTTTTTCCTGATTTTATTGCATTTTATTTCATTCACTTTCAGTATCCAGCACCTCAACCCGATGTCATGTGACACAATAAACAAACACTCTGGAACAGAGTGTTCATTTTTCTTTCCTCCAACCCACTGCAACCATCGAACATAATGAAAAACAGTACATTTTAAGTACTAAATATACTTTACTGATGTTTTCTAATAACAGAACTGGGTGGTAATGCGGCATGCACATACCAATGCCACCCACCTTCATCTCCACCTCCACCACCAACACAAACAACTGACAACTGCATGCCCAAGCCCGGGAAAGTGGGAGAGGCAAGATAGCATGAGAGGATATGCAACTGGGGTGGTGCATCCACCCCAGTTGTAAAAGGTTTTTATTTTGTTATTTTTACTAATTTGATATCTAATTGCCCCTTGCACTCATCGAATGAGTGCGAGGGTCTGTTTCCACCCACATGACCGACGACCCGTCTGCTCGCCACAAACATGAGTCGGATGTGTTGTTGCCCACCTATAACCACCCACGACCTGTCCACTCGCAACGAATGCAAGTCAGATGAGTCACCACAGCCTCCACCTGCCGTCCCACAACCCATCCACCCACCCATCCACCCTCCTGTCCACATCCACCTCACAAACACGCACACCACATCAATTGATGTGCACACTGCGTTTGTGAGGTTGTAGGGGTACATGGAGACATCCACAACCCTATTCGCCTAGCAGCTGGGTCCTCCTACACCCATATCCACCTCACGAACACGCATGCCATGTCAATTGATGTGCGCACTGCATTTGTGAGGTCGTAGGGATGTGCAAGATAGTAAAATAGTAGTAAAAAATAATAAAAAATAGGAAATTTCCTTATTAGGAAATAAAAAGTGGTTCGAACGGTTTGAAACCTGGTTTGAGCCTAAAGCGATGAACCCAAACAGTTTTGATTGGTTCTGGTTCCAGTTCAGGAAATTCCTGAACCAAACCCGGAGTTTGGTTTCCGGTTTGGCCAAAAAGGGTCAAAACCGAACCAAACTGAACTTTGGGAGGACTAATATGTGAGGTGCCCTCCTCTGAAAGTTGCATGATAGCCGGCATCATTGATGTGTCTGACGGATATTAGGGTGAAGCTGACTTCCGAAGAGTATAATACCTCAGTAAGTCTGAGTTTGGATGATTGTGCTCTGTTTGGTACAACCACTAACATCTCGCCTATGCCAGTCACAGAGAATTTCTGCTGGTTCACAGTGTTTATAGGTCGCAGGGGGTCTGGCGGAAGGTGGTGAAACCATCATGGTAGGGCGAGAGGTGGTGTGTGGTACCAGAGTCATAGAGCTCCATACATGCTTGTGGGCTATCACAGTGAGTTTCCGACACAGCCACTATATCAACTGACGTATAACATTCGACTCAGTTACTGGGACTGTGTCATCCTCATCTGAGGATGACAAGTTGTAGGGTACGGTAGTGGCAGGGCCATGACAAGAGTCAAGCTCCTCATCCAAGTCGGTCATATCAAAGATGTCTGTGAAGTCATTGCACTCGGAGGTATAGTCAGAGTTTGATTCGTCCTTGTCCGTGACAGGCACGAGGTCAGGCATACTTGGGTGAGATGTGTCAGTTAGTGTTGCTCCGGCTCCGGCTCTGAGTTGGCTGGGAGCCGCAAGCCGAGCTGATTTTAAGCCAGCCGGTCACCGGCTTGGCTAAGGCTGTGCACCAGCTCGTGGCTATGGCTGTCAAAAATCCAAAGCCGTGAGCCGCCAGCTCACATACATATACTAGTATTTTAATTATATTGCATAGTATACTAGTTATAATTATTAATAGATCATTTTTCAGGCTGTGGACTGACTTTTGCACTTTGTTCAGCCCACGGGTGTGTTTGTTTTTGTGCACACTCAGCCTCAGCCACCGAGTTTGAACTCAGCCACCCACCTCAAGACACCACCAACCACTCGAGAAAGCGGTAACCGGAGGTCGACAAAGTAAGTAACTCATTATCTACAGCTTTATTAATGTGCTATATATATATATGTAGGTAACTTTTGTGTTTAAACACAAGACAACACGCCTGGCGCGGCACCCACCACCACCACCAACACAAACATGAAGGCCGGCACCACCATAACTAAACACCCGCCGTCTCGCTCCAAACGCGAGACGGCAACATCACCTACACCCCCACCGGCCATCTCGCATCAAATGCAAGATGGCCATGTCGTTTCTGTCACCCACCACACCACCCTGTCCCTCATCACCCACACCCTTACCGGCCATCTCGCTTCAAACACGAGACAGCTATGTCATCACCCACCCCAGCCTCATCCCCACCCGCTGTCTCACATCAAACGCAAGACAGCCACATCGTCCCCATCACCCACCACACCACCCTGTCTCTCGTAACCCACACCGGCCTTGTCACCACCACCAATCACACCCCCACGCTCTTCAACAGAGCGTGGGGCATTTGTTTGCACCCACCGGGCCCCACCCACCACGTATCCCACCCCCTCGCTCTTCAACAGAGTGCAGGGTGTTTGTTTTCACCCACCAGGCCCCACCCACCACATATCCCACCCCCTCGCTCTTCAACAGAGTGCGAGGCATTCAACTTTATTAACATAAACTACATACATGCCAGTGGAGCCAGCGAAATACTGGCTCCCGCTGGTAAATATTTTTAAATAGCAAAATATTATTATTTATAATATATACCGGCTGTGCACCAACTGTAGACAACCGCAGCCGGCTATGTACGGCTCGCAGCTATGGCTGGGGACTAAGGGGTAAATTAGCCAGCCATAGCTGCAGCTAATTTAGCTGGCTGGCAGCTAAGCCAGCTCGAGCAACACTAGTGTCAGTCTCATACCCAGTACCCTCAAACAGGTCTCGGTGATCAAAAATGGCCCAAGTGCCATCCTTGTCGGAATCAACAGATGTGTTCACCGTGTCAGCGGTTTTGGGT
Organism: Hygrophorus pudorinus; assembly: GCA_003314045.1. Classification (NCBI taxonomy): domain Eukaryota; kingdom Fungi; phylum Basidiomycota; class Agaricomycetes; order Agaricales; family Hygrophoraceae; genus Hygrophorus; species Hygrophorus pudorinus. The sequence goes on along the minus strand of QLPF01004183.1, from coordinate 52,581 downwards.
TTGCTCTTCAGCTTGCCGTCTTTCTGATCAGTTTTGACATTATCTTTGGCAGATTTATCGGCCTTGGACTTTGCATCCTTGTCGTCTGGTTTCAGGCTCGGACAGTTGTCTGCCCTGTGACCTTTGCTGCCACATGTCCAGCATACACCCTTCGGCTTGGGGTTCGCCCGATCACCCTTCTCTTGCTGACCCGAACGTTGGTCGCCCAGCTTCTTCCCTTTCCGGTTGTCCTGGAAGGCGGAGAGTGCTATGTCCTTAGATTTTTCCTTGGACTTATCACCTCACAACAACTTCTGCCAGTCATGTTCCTACAGGAGGTATAGGGTGAAGGTGTCGGTATCAAGAGTTTTCCCCACAAGGTGGGCGAATGCGGATAGGTGTGACATGTAGGAGGAATAGCTACTCGGAAGTGAGTTGGTGATGATGGATGTGTGTTCAGTGTCGCTGATGGTAACACCGGCAGTGCAGAGGTCCTCCCACATTTTTGACATCTTGTCAAGGTGGGTGTGGAGGTCCCCTCGGTCAGGGCAATGCAGGGTCTGAAACTGTGTGTGTGTAGGTCCAATTGGACGAGCAAAGTATTTGACTCGTACCCTGTTGTAATTGTCTTCCACATGTCGGCAACAGTGGGTTTATGGAGGATTTTGCAGAGGGTTGAATCAGGGATGTGTTGGGCAAGTAAGTTGCGAGCTTTCTGCTCTTCCTTATTCCATTTTGCAACCTGATCATCAAAGTCTGCAGGCTTCGGGGCTTTGTCCGGGAGGACAGGTTGAGCGGTTGAGCCAGTAAGGTGTCCGTCGATGTCTTTATCAGTGAGCACTCAGCTGAGCCGAGTTTTGAAAGTGATCCAGTTGCTTCCATTGGCCTCAAGCTTGGGGACTGAAAGTAAGTCGTCTTTAGTGGTGACAGTATTCATGTTGCCGGGGCTCATAACCTGTGAGAGTTTGTGTAGGTGATTCGGTACCACTGTAAGATGTTACTCTCAGCTATAAACACATATGTGTTCTGCTATATTGATATTTACCTGTAAGATGTTACTCTACAGGTAAAGTAAGTATGGTGTGAATGAAACATAGAAAGGTATCATACCTCAGCTATAAATGCATATGCATTCCACTGAGGTATCAGTACAAATGTGCTAATTGTTTTATACTACGAAGGGTAAAGGCATGAGCCAAGTGAAAAGGGTAAATGTTACGTGTATCTAAGCAGATAAAGAAAAGGTTAAATATACAAAGTCATGGAGTAGTTACAGCATCTGCAGGGAACATTGCGGGAGCGATTGCCTACTGATCACGATCAGTGAGTGGGGCATTGCGATCCTGGAATACCTTTATTCCAACAGAGTGGTGGGAGTGATAATTGAATGAATAAAGAATTAATAATAAATGAATTGAAGACTCAACAAAGAGTAATGAACAAGTAAGAACTGAGTGGATGCACTCACTTGTAGGTGTCAATGAAAATGACAGTGGGATTATGCCAGCCCAAAAGTGAGGGGGCGTGCAGACTGATATTGGTCATTGTCGACAGTTCAGTCTTGGGTTCGGTCTTGAGAAAAGCCTTTGGTCATTGCCGAAAATTCGGTCTTAAGCTCGGTCTTAAGAAACCCCTGGGTATCCCCACCTACATCACATGATCAAAGGTGACAAAAGGTGACAATCACACAAAAAAATTAATAGCACCTCCATGACTTCCATTTTGAGAAATCGAACTGCGCTAGGTGAAAGGGAATGTATTTTTACAGTGGGTAGAGCAAGCAGAATTTTTTATTTCGGTGAAATACAGGAATTCTAGGTGGCGGCACACAAGTCTGTAAAATCAATTCTCATCCTCAAGTCACAGGCTGTCACAGTCATGTGATGTAAGTGGGGTGTGCATGAGCCCTACCTTATCAGAATCTGTGTTATGCTCATTTCCAGCTGGAATGTCACCAATACCTCTCAAAAAGCTGAGCCATAACCAAGTCATGCCCTGAATCTCCACATCATACCACCAGTTCAAAGCAATCGTAATATCTCCGGATTGTCGGACGTGGTGCCACCATCCTGCAGGGAGATACAAAGTTTCACCTGCGTGCAGGGTTATCTGAATTGGATGAGCTTCTCGCGGTAGATTTCCTGGGAGATGCGGATCCGAGACAGAGGACCAGCGAATGGGGTGTTCATTCGAGGACGAAGGCATCAGACTCAAGGGAGAAGTCGCTGCTGATCGGGTGAAGGTTGCATGTGGATACGTACGTTCTAATAGTAGATGAAACACTTGAGACATAGGTTGGAATAAAATGCAACATGCCTTGTAAACACCATCCTTCCGTAGGGGGGAAGAGAGTAAAATGTTTCGCCCCACGAACTACCGTGTATATATTCTCATACGGATCTGAAGTAGGCGGTTTGTCAATGCCAGTGCCGAAACAACACAGCACTTGCCACTGTGCACACTTGTGACACTCCTATCGTCGCCAATCCACAAATTGACGGCATCAGGGGATTTGTCTGCGAGATGGATTAAGAAATGCGTTACCCTAAACATAAAAATCCATGACATACCGAAAGTTGCACTGCACCACGGAATTTCACTCGGAACGTCTAACCTAAGTGGTTCAAATTCCGAAGTGTCCTCATCGACACTATGATGGAAAAACTGTCCCGTATACATATTGCCGTTCTGTGATTGAAGATAGTATATTTCCGCAGGTTTCTCGTGTCCTTGATGTCCGTCTCATGACGGTAAGTGGAATGCCCAGCTATTAATGTGTAATCGTACCTAAGTTGCGGATGAAACTAGCCATAGTCATCTTTTGGACATAAGGCTCTGTAAAGTAGAACCTTCCCTCTGGTCCGAGAGCTACGGCATCTGCTCGGCTGTTCAAACGTTCAAGGTCAGCGCAAGATACAAATGTTGGGACGGAAAGTGTGAACCCATTTGGTGTGACGGCGACTGATATTTGCCGGTCTCCCATCTGCAGAGTCAGGTATTCATTTGTCCAACGCGTCAAAGCGGGTATTTTGAGACCTGGGTTCAATGAATGGACATATAACGCCATCTTGCCATCTTGATGGATTACCTTTAATGATAACAGGTCTAGAAATGTGTACAATTCTCGAAAACTGAAGAGAAGTTGGCGGCGCATCCAAGACCTCGTAATGGCAGCCATTTAAATCTTTGAGTTGGTATTCAGAGGATCACATCAATTCTGACACAACGGTACGCACCGTAGTACTCATCGGACAGCCATCGCAATTGTGCTTGATTTTGCATTGGAACGCGCCGTCACATGATCCCCTTGACGCTACTCTTTACCAGATGCCGGCTGAGAAAAAGAAAATCGCTAGAAATGCAAAAACTAAGACAGTCAGTTCTCCCTTTCACTACATGGTCATGTTCATCAACGCGTTTTTTACAGTCGACTCCCATCCAAAGAACTCTCTTCGACCTCTTTACAAGCAAACGACGGGACGAAGCTACGAATAATCCTGAAACCGACGCGCGGGATGCCAACGATGATAATCTGGAGCTTACTTCTGAATTCTGCGTAATTACGCCAGTGGCATCCACGGGTCCGGGTGCACCATTAGACCTACCCGTATCACAAGAAACCTACTCCAAGACGCTCCCTCCAAGAAAACAAGACACCACCAATCCGTGAGTACATTACTGTGGGTGATTTCTGCGTTGACTTCCCTTTCCTAGCCAACTCTCCACCCAGAAAGCTCTATTCAATTTTTAAACAGCCTGCCGTGTCTCAAGAAAAGACTTTTGCTTTGTTGGAGGGCAATGTTATTGAAATCATGGACCATCAACCCGTCGCCGGCCCATCGCCCTTTGCCCACTCTTCAGATGCTCATGTCTCGTCGAATTATGGTAGTAGTCCCCATGATCCTATCATCCTGGATTCTTCCCCATCGAACCCACCGACCAACAGGTCCCCTGAATCATTTTCTCAGCCGTCGTTCTCGATATTATCTACTGCCACAAGGGAGCACGACACGAAGTACTCCGAAAAAGTAACCCCATATACTAAGACCCCCACATCTGTCGGGGCGCCTTTTCCCAATCATGATTTTCAACACGTTCGAGGTCCTCAGAGCTCATTTTCTTCTTCACTCCTAAACGTCAGGCCCACCAGCAAAAAACGGACAATTTCGCTCACAGACACATCAGAGTCTTCCCTTGCCAGTCTCGCCGTGCCTGATGATGAATGCCTCCACCATGAGCGCCCTGCGACTTATGTGCAGCTCCTCTCCACGTCTACGGCATTGGACAGGCAAAAATACCTCGAAACTATTCCAAGCGAACATATACGCCTTCATCCCGCTCTTACACAACTCCTGGGGTCTCCTCTTCCATCTACCCCTCCCTTCGTTGCCACAACATTTTCCCAAAAGACATGGGCTGATAGATGGCGTCCTACTCGGGCCGAACAGGTCCTTGGTAACGAACAGCAGGCACTTTATCTCCGAGACTGGCTGCGTTCTCTCGAGTTGGAATCTGTAGTCGGCACGGCGGTGGCACTACCCACACAAAATATGAAGGCAAATGGTAAAGGAAAGTTTAGGGCCAAAGAAGCTAGGAGAGACTTGAAGAGGCCCCGTGTCGTACGTGCTGTCGAGAAAAAGGGGAGAAAGAGGCAACGGATAGACTCCGAGGAGGAAGACGACTGGATTGTAGGCAGTGACGAGTCATCTGAGCACGACAGCGCAGATGCTGATAGTGAAGATGATTATGGAGGGGAAACACTACTTCAAAACCGGGATACCTTAATGGATAGGACCGCCATCGATCATCCTCCTGATAAAGTCGGTGAAGACTCCGTGGACATGCCACATACAGCACACAGCTTCCAGACGAAATTAACCAATACGATCCTTATCGCTGGTCCACCTGGCTGCGGCAAGACGGCTGCCGTTTATGCCTGCGCCGACGAACTTGGCTGGGAGGTGTTCGAAGTTTACCCCGGGATTGGAAAACGTAGTGCTTCAAGTCTGGACAATTTGGTTGGGGACGTCGGCAAGAATCATCTCGTTCGAAAAACTCAACATCACACTCGCCATCTGCAGACTCGGGATGCATTTACGGCGTTATTAGGCAAGAAAGGCAGAGGGAACGCCAAGGATAACGTGAAGCCCAGACCTATAGGCACCGAAGATAAATCTATCGAGATCGAAGGTGTTAAGGATAAGGGCGGACATAGTTCTCATCGGTCAACCTCAGCTGGTGACTTTGGATTCATTGCCGTGTCTGAGTCTTCACCAATCAAATTCGCCTTGGATGAAACACAGCCGATCACAGTTGTCCGGCAGTCGATGGTACTTCTGGAGGAGGTCGACATTCTGTTCAAGGAGGATTCAAAATTTTGGCCAGCCGTTGTTAGTCTCATCAAAGATTGCAAAAGGCCTGTAATCATGACATGTAACGGTTAGTTTTTGCGCCTTCGCTATCAATGCTTGCGATTAAATATGGGTGCACAGATGTTACTCTTGTACCAACTGCTGATCTGCCTCTACAAGAGATCTTAACATTTCAACCGATACCTTCTCCCTTGGCTGTCTCATACTTGCAAAGCTTGTGTCTTGTAGCAGGTCAATTTATCGAACGGCAACACCTCCGACAGCTCTATGACACAACTTATGAGCTCAGCGCTGTGGACCAGTCTGTTGTTAACCCTTCCAACAACGGGCTTCCAATGCCGGATCTTCGGCATGCAATCCATCAACTTCAATTCTTGTGTTCCAGTCATGCGAAGCAGTCTAGTGACTGCATAATCACAGATGTACAGTCGATCATATACAATGCGGAAACCTTTGAAGACATGGTCGATTGGAACAAATTTACGGAACCCGTTCTTGTGGAAAGGATGCAGGACCAATCGATCCAACTAAGTCAATTGGGGGGATATCATTCGGACCTGCTATCATATGCAGATAGTGTCGTGATCCGGCGTCCTTTGGAAAAACCAGAAGTTAGTTTTATCATCCCAGCGGTGGTGAATTCTGATTGATGAAGGAGTTTTCAGGGTCTTGGATTGAGCTACAACCCCTCCCCTGACGACGACGAGCTAGGCCATACACTACTTGTGCCCGGAAAGCTTTCGGAAAGTTTTCCATTCCATTATCGAGATGACGAAATCGCCCATGCTATAATTCGATTCTCGCGTGAAGCTGTCGGGGTACCAGGGTCACGGATTTGGAACCCCACAAACGCAAGCACACAGTCTCGCGTGGCTTATCAATATCAGATAGCTCAAGCGTTCCAAAACAGTATACCATGCTCTGCCTGGTCGATATGTTCAAGCGTTTATTTAGACTACGAGCCTTGGATCCGACAGATGGTGTCTATCGATGACATGCACGAGAGGAATGTTGGGGATGCAGTGATACAGCGACCAGGAAGAATGACGAGAACTCGGTCGAAGAACGAATACGTGCGGATGATCAGCCTATCCGAAGAGCAGCGACGAATTATAGACTGTACCAAGTACCGGGACTTGTAGTGTTATTTATTTATTTATTAATATTTTACCGTAATATAACCTAATTAGGAATGGCTCACGTGTCATTTCGGAGTTGCACGTCGTTCGCCGTCCACTGCTCACCACGATCTCCTCTCCTTTCTCATCGACGTTCCCCGCCCTCCTGCTCATCGTCCGCCATGATGACCGATGGCTTGGATACCGTCGGTCACAATACTCCCAAATCACCCGATTCACACAAAACTCTTTCTTCCCATCCCATTAACTTGAAAGCCGCCGATAGTTCAACAACCCCCCACAAACAATTTCCATCGAGGCACTCTCCAGTCGCTCCCCTCGCTCCCCTCGAATATCTCCAAAACCAGCGCAGGGGTTCTATAACAGATCCTTCTCTCCACGCCGCAAGTTCCAACCCCCCTTCCAACTCAATCCCCAACCACAATACGTCTCGGCAACATAACCACACCTCTAGCACATCTCCCGCACAGCAAGACTCCAACGCAAAAAAAAACTCGTCGGATATGCGGGCCCCTTCTTATGTTTTTGGAGAGGCATCTTCCCAGCCTACAGACAATGGTCACCAACAAATTCGAAAACTATTACGCTCTCCCTCGAAGGAACGCGATAATGCCCACAGTTCTTCTTCATTGCCTCGTCACGAGTCACAGGGAAGGAATGAAGGTGCTTCACACGTGACATCGGGGCCTTCAGAAGCTGTTGGGCTTGAAGGTGAGCGAAGCAAATTGCTGAAAACGCTCATATCGACTTCATTGCCTTGACCGTAGGGTCCACAGAATCCGACGAGATGGATCAGATGAACGTTGACGCCAATGATCGACATGAGCAGAGAATGTCGGACCCCTCTGTTGACCCAGAGCGTCCGATCGCCGCTCGTGAAATACAAGACCAGTTCGATTATAACTTGCGGAATTCAGGTACAGCCGGACAGGATCCCCATCCTCAGCCTTCTGGATCCCAGCCGAGTCCCCAACTTCATGGCACAAAGCGAAAGATGTCATCAGATCGAGCTGTGTTTCCCTCTGTGGGCGACGAGATAGACCCTCAGCTCGTCGGGCCTGGTGTTCCTAGTGCCACAAATAGCGTGGAGTTGGACGGGCCAGCGCCCAAACGACGTGGGTCGGCAGTTGACACACAACGAATAGCACAGTTGAGCCTGTACGACCGTCGAAATTCTGTAGATTCTCGGGGCGGGGCGGCTGTACAGTGGTGGCCAAGTGATAGACGAGACTCGACGCCATCAATATTTTCCAATGGATCCAATGTACCAGGCTATAATTCGGGGTTTTCCGCCGATTCGCCTCATGGTCGACAACCGCCAGGCATCGCTGCATTCGCGTGGCCTGCCGCTAACCAACCTGACCAGGGTACAATCCACAACGACACGGACACAAATATGAATGGTCCCCCTCGCCAATTTGACCACGTCTCTCCACTTGGTATGATGCCACCCATTGCATTCACACCAGACCGACGAGTCTCTGTTGTGGCCGACGCTCCGCCTACCAACTCCGCAGGTCCCACCAGAGTTTTACGTTCTCGTTCACGTCCCCGGTCGCGTCAGCTACGCAATGCCGATCCATCCAATCCGATGAACTCTGGACCTTCGTCAGGCAGTACTGCGAATCAAGACGATCCAGTTTCTGCACCATCCCCCACGGGCTCAGGGAAAATGTCAAAGGATTCGGGAGCTTCTCCTTACTCTCGTTCTCCAGAACTCCGTGTATCCCACAAACTTGCTGAGAGAAAGAGACGGAAAGAGATGAAAGATTTGTTCGATGAGTTACGAGATCAGTTGCCGGCCGACCGAGGCATGAAGGCAAGCAAATGGGAAATTCTTAGTAAAGGTAGGTTTCCACGTCAAAGTATCGCGATGCATGTTCTGATCCTCGTAAAATAGCCATAGACTTCGTTGCACAATTAAAGCAAAGTCATCAAGATATGGCTAGGGAGATTGAACTATTGAGACATGAGTTGGAGGGCATCCGACAGGGAGCAATGCCGCCTTTTCCACCTGGTGGTCCGCCGCATGCCGTCGTGTATGGCCAGGGACCGGTTGTACCCGGACCATACCCCGCACCAGGAGCCGTCCCACAGCATCCACCTCATCCACCCTTTTCTCGCCCTCCTTCGTCACAAAATGTCTTTCCACCTGGCGGTGGGCCTTCTGCCCCACCAGCACTGCAGAATGGAAACGGAAACAGGGCGGAGGCGCCCCCAAGTTGATTCATGTAGTCTGGGGGAGTGTGTTACTTTCTCTGGAAGCATTTGTAATGGCTATCGGTAAGATCTGTACATAGCAAAGACACCCTTCTTTACCTCCAGATTACGGTAGGTATCTTGTGGCATGTACTTTCTTGTTCCGTAAATACAACTGTCATCATATTTGTATATCATGGTGAACAGTTCCGAGTCAGTCACGCGGATTTCAACATCCGCAACGTCTTTGAGCGACCAGCACATCCCTATGTCATGGCCCCCACTGTCTCAGCCTCTCTACTCTTCCACCGTAAGAAGGATGCAAAGAAAGACGTAAACGATAGAGCGTCGTCTCCACGGAAATCCACATCTGTTACACCCCGCCCAAAACCACACACCGAGCCAGAAGACGACATCAAGCTCCCAGACGGCCCGTTCCAGGAGTTCAGACTCATGTCCTCTGCTTTGAATGGCTGGAAATACGACGTGATGAAATTCGACTCCAGAAAGCCCGTGGACATTTCGACATGGCACACGCCGATCAAGCTGAACCGGAAGGAACCCAAGCGGGAGGATTCTGGTGCTAACGGCGCACCGGAAGCGGTGGCCCCAATGTTGGGACCGGATGGAAAGCCCGTGATTGGTGCGGATGGAAGGATGGTGATGGTGGACGCCGAAGGGCGGCCGATTCATCATATTGATAGGTCGTCATGGAATGGGGATCCCAAGGGGAAGGCTGGGGGTTCAAACGGGAGTAAAAGATTTCAGAAGAAGACGAGACAAGTGTTTTTAGTTCCAGAGACGACGAGACAGCTGAGGAGAGAGGAGAGATATCCGTGGGTCATCGAGGATTCGTCGCAGAAGGAGGTGTGGGTTGGGAAGCTGGAGGAGGTTTCAAGATCAGAAACTCACGCTTTTTTCATGCCTGCTGCGAATGATGTTTTCAAGTTCGTGCCTGCTCATCGGTGGTACAAGTTTCAGAAGAAACCAAATTATCATATTCCGAGTCTAGAGGAAGCAGAAACCATTGTGAGTGTATTCTACCTAGACTTATTTTCCCTTCGATGTAAGAACTTGTTCGAACAGATGGCAAAACATCAGAAAAACAAGGACCCTGAACGCTGGCTACTTCATAACCGTAATGGCAAAGCCCCCTCGTCTGCTACGTCCGCCATCTTCAAGGCCGAATCTGAAGGCCGCGTACTCTCTGGTGGGAGTTCCTCGCTCGTCCACACTGCAGGGCAGAGTTTGGCCCCGGGCGGCAGGAAACTGAAAGCTGTAGACAGTGGTATGGATGGTTTATTTGGAGACGATGATGAAGACGGGGGTTCCAAGAAAAAACGGGAAAAGGAATATGGGGGCGAGGGAGATTTGGACGAGCAGGTGTACGAAGAAGACTTTGCCGATGATGATGAGAAGATTGACGAAGACAACGACGATGACGAGGCCAAGGAACTTGAGGTACGAATTTCTTATCTCTCCTTTGCTCTGCGAATCCAAGCAATATTTCGTACTAGGAACGCCTCAAGCGGGAGTACAAAAATGCTAATAAGCAACGGGAGGGCGGCGTGGACGAATCTGATGAAGAGGATGGTGGTCGACTGACGAAGGACGGCAAAGCTATGAAAAAGCTTATCCGAAATTTGGAAAAGAATAACGCGTATGACAGCGACGAAGACAAGAACCCATACGCTAGCTCAGTAAATATGCTCCACCTATTTCATGGAAATATTTTTTCACATTGCTTACAGGAAGACGAAGAGGAGGAAGATGAACCTCCTGCACCAATTACCGAACCAGCCATACAGCAGCAGCAGGTCCCTTCTAGGTCAAGCTCCCAAACACCAAAGGCTGTGGTGACTCCCGATGCTCGTCCTCAAGGTGCATCAAAGACTGGTTCTCGGGCAACCTCGCCTGCACCCGCCCCTGGACTCGGCGGTCATTCCATAGTTGCCAAGCGTGCCACCAGCCCGAAAGGACCAAAGACGAAAACGAACAGTTCGAGCCGAGGGACCAGCCCCCTGAGTGCGGGCCAAGGCGGCCGTGCGGCCAGTCCGACACCTGGCAGCCGAGCGACGAGTCCGACTAATGGTAGCCGAGCAGCAAGCCCAGTGGCGCAGAGCACCACTCCAAAAACGAGTAATAAGCGAAAGGCTGGAGAGGAACTAGCACCCAGCTCACCGTCACCGTCGACAGCGGGAAATTTGTTGCATAAGACCAAAAAGCGTAAAGGGAGCGGGGCGATTGGTGTAGTCCCTGCGGGCGAGCTAGAGGACAGGATGGTGATTGAATGGCTGAAGAATACCCCACATGCGACAACGAGGGACTGCATTCAACACTTTACACCCTACCTGACGGATGAATCGAAGAAGAGTAAGTTTACGGCATTGGTGAAGGAGGTGGCACAGTTGAAGGGAGGAGTGCTGGTGTTGCGGAATGCTTATCGAGGATCAGGGGCACCTTCACCTGCGCCTGGATAGTGTAGCACTTGTGTTGTAGCGGCAGGTACATCCCGATCGATTATAATTTACCGGCATGACACGGCATGACACGGCATGAACCGGCATTATACGGCAAGGGACGGCCAAGATCCGGCAAGATGGAGAGGACAGATTGTGTCTAAATTGAGGTGAAATGTTTCCAAATTAGGCTAGATCTAGGTTCAAAACGGCGCTCAACGCTCAGCGCTCGCTGTTGGCTTCCTTTCAGCTGCCAACACGTCAGCCCTCCGCCCATGCTACCCTCCATCCTCCTCCTCCTCCTCCTCCTCCCCTTTCGACTCGTCAACGCTGTATCTATTCCTTCTCACGACACTCACGACGTTGTCAACAGAGCCCTTCCTGGATCCTGGTATCACAATCCTGACCATCCCGTTCACGCTCTCTTCAAAAGGGCTGACACCGACGGTAATAATTATGCTCCTGTTGGCTCTTCCAGTACGTATTTTTTCTCTGTAGAACCTACCTGTCAGTGCCTCAGTTTTTACAGCCTGGTCCAGCGAGTTCCCAACTTCGTCGCCCGACGTGACCAAGCTTCCTCAAGCATGGGTGGATGCTTTGAACTCTGCAGTAGCCGCCGGAAAGATTCCAAATATCCCACAATCATCAAATACCCCCAACACTAACCCTGTCTATCCAAGTGGCCATGACCCTAATAGCCCTCAGATTTGTTCAGGGACATACAAGTGTAGGATCCAAGGCGACATTTGGGATGCTCCAAATGGCCTTCTAGCCACCGCCTTTGATGATGGTCCAACACCGGTCAGCCGCACCTCTGATGTCCCGTGGTTGTTCTAATCCATGCCAATTTATACAGGCCTCCCCTGGTCTCTACGACTTCTTAAAGACAAACAACCAGCCAGCCACACATTTCATGATCGGCATCAACATCCTCTATTACCCGGCCATATTCCAGCAAGCTTTCAACGACCTGCAGGGCGACATCGCTTGTCATACCTATACGCACCCTTATATGACAACCTTGAATAATATGCAAATCTTGGCGCAATTTGGCTGGACAATGCAAATCATACATAATTCGACCGGCGGACGTTTGCCAAGGTATTGGAGGCCGCCGTATGGCGATACAGATGTTAGGGTCAAGGCAATCGCTGACGAAATTTTCGGCTTGACTACTATCCTTTGGAATCAGGAGTAGGTGCTTCTCAATTTACGGTGGCTTCTGAACTGGATATGATATTGGTTTAGTTCCTCGGACTGGAGTCTCGGTTTAGGAGGGGGAACTACTCCGTCCATAATCAACGCCTCCATGACGAAATGGCTGACCGGCGGGTATCATTCAGTTCTTTATTGCCGTCACGGCTAATTTGTGCCATTCTAGGTCCTAAATCTCCGGGCCTTATCATCCTCGAACACGAGCTAACAAATGCCTCCGCACAAGCCTTCATGTCCGCCTATCCGCTCATGAAATCGCAAGGCTGGAACCTCCAATCCGCAACCCAGCTTCAAGGGATGGGCACCTACCTGAATTCTCAGAACTCGACGGGCCCGGTGACCCCTGCTGCGATTCTGGTCGGTAGCAATTCGTTGACATCGGTGTCGACTGCAAGCCCCACCACTGCTTCAGGGTATGTAAGCGTCTTGTTGTGAATTGTATTATGATCTGATCCATCCTTACAGATCGTCATCGTCGAGTACGCCGACTGCAAGCAGCACTGGGACTTCTTCGACCAACAAGAGTGCCGGGATAGGAATGGGGTGGGCCCGCGGTGGAAATGCCAAATTGGCAATATCCGGGCTGCTGTGGGTGTTGGGAATTTTGGCTTGATTTTCAATGGGCGACCATGGGACTTCTTGCCGCCTTACTTTAATCCTAGTCATGGATATCTTGGGCCTTCGATACGATCATCCGTTGATTCCTTTATTGGATTGGGACATTTACTTGCCTTGATTTGTGTATCACTCCCCATCCCATTTTGTGGCCACGATTTGGTCGCGATTACGAACTTTTCCATTTCTTTTAGAACTTTTAGAAATTGTACAGAAGCATGTCACTCACTACTACCGTCAGTATTAATGCAATATCAATGTATGACCATGTCTGGAGTTCCTCCAGTGAAGGAGCCATCCAAGATAGATGGAATGATCTCATTATGTCCATTCGCGCACATAATTCCTACATATCGCTGCTTTTGTTGTCTGCGTGGTCACGGCCAGAGGAAGATACAAATATGATCCCATAGATCTATAGAATGGAAACTCCAGAAATTGGAGGCCAACAACCACAGTTATAAATACAAGGACAAAAACGCCAACCACCGTCCAGGCTGCACTATTCCATTCAGAATTTCCGGTAGTGACGCCTTGAAAGACGAATGCGATGATGGAAACGGTAAATGTCAAAATCGCCCAGACAAGGAGTAGGATATGCGGGAGGCTGAGAAGTATGGCGAGCCCCTAGTAGATTGTGTTGTGCTTTATGCATGTAAACAAACTGCTTAGGATGGTCCGTAAGAAGACAAAGAGTAGAATGAAAAACGAAACTCCTTGCGAAGCGGCTGGTCGAGTATTTATTTGATGTTTTCAGATAGAGAATACTCCGATCATGATACTTCCAAGGGAGCCGAAAGCCGAAACAATTCCAGCAACCCAGCTGGCTCTTGCAAAAATTAATCAGATAGCCTTGAGAACAGGTGTCATAGCTTACGAGTGTAACACAGTAGACTTGTGTCAAAATACGTCTTCAGCTGGCAAACCTTGCAGATGTAGGACCTAGAACGAGCTCACAATGAGGGAGTATTCTCGTACAACTCTGCTTGTCTCCTGGATAGTCGCCGACCGCCCTCGATACTTGGTAGAGGATTGTATGTGCGCCATGTACGTGAAAGGAATCAAGAAGAACACCTTGATTACCAGGATGATCACTGGAAGAGCGTTGAACAAAAACTTGAGAGGCGTTCCTTGCCGCTCGTATTGCCTGATGTTGTTTTATAGTATGCTGACCATAGTGTTCAACATTGCGGAAACGACCTGTATAAGAAAGAACAATTGTGATTCAAGCTTTGCTCACGGTTCTCTCGAAGAATCCATGCTAGCAACACTGTCCTGCAAATAGAATCGTCGCTACATGGCCCTACCCGGTCAGATGAATAGACGGTTCTCGGGGCTTGAACAAAAAACATGCTGACAGGTCAAGCTTTTAACAACCGAGAGTGTTCTTCACATTCTGTTTTCGAAAAAGGCACTCTTCGGACCCGAAATCAAATTGTCTGTCTGAGACACAGAAGGCTTTGAGTTGGTAAACGCAAAAGAGGGCAATCTTACATAGTACCATGTCGGCATGTCGTGAGCATCCCGTAACGCCCTTTCGGGAGTCGAGACATGGGCAGGATGATGAAAGATATTATTCTAATATTTCCGACGGCAACGGTTCACTGCCAAGGGGGGTCAGTCAATATATCCCATGAAGTAAGAAAAACAATGATCGATACACGGGCCCTCTGATTGATGTTTGAATGCTTCACTTGTAAATACTGAGAGGCTACGCAGTGTACATGGGACGACCACGTTCAAAATGGTGTTTTCGTCCGCAAAACCGACTTGTAGGTGCACTTTCGTTCCTTCATCGAGGTCATAACGAGCGTGAGTGCAGATCTCGGCCAAGACATCTGGCTAGCGAATATCGTCGTCCGTGCCAAACTTGGATATCGAGTTGACAAAGTAGATCCAGCCTGGAGGTATGGACGAAGGGTCCAAAAGGATTGATGACTGTGCTTAAACGACTGTTTACATTTGCGACATGGCAGTCCTTTGATAAAGCATGAACTCGCAGTCCAATGAAGATGAAAACTTACATGAGGCCGCCAGTCGAACTTGAATTATATAATTGCCGCTGAAAGCTTCCGCGGAGTCATTCATGCTCATTACTGAGTTAACCATCACGCATATTGAGAAGCCTGGACAGATCTATAACCATTCAATATTCAATGGGTGGACAGGTAGTTAGGAGAGTTCGACTTGGACGATGACTATACCTTACGCAGTCGCTCAAGTTGAACAGAACAAGGTAGCATACAAGACAAGGTGAACTTGAAAGTGTAATCGTAAGATGTATCAGTGAATTACATGTCGTTAGCGTGAGAGGTACTGCGGCGTACAAACATCAAGGGTCTTTAAAAAACAGAAATGATTTGAATAAATTAACAAGGTCCGGGATCTAATAAAACGACCGTTGGTTGCAGCGTCCTTCAAGGCCGTCAGGAGGAGCCTTGGAGAATAGAAGGCCATCTCATCCGTAACCCCTCTAGCCATCGCATATACAGTAGCTCCGCAATCGGTGACTTGCGCATAGGTTCCTCGCTCTTGGGAGAGGTCACCGACGGTGCTATCGAATTACCCGAACCTGATGTTCCCGAGGTAGATGGAAGTCCTGAGATATCTTCTTGTACCTCCGTAACAACTAGGCCGCTGGCTGTCATTTCACTCTTGCGAATTATCCGCTTATGAGGGAACAGTCCGCGTGACGTTTGAACATGCTGTCGCACGGCAGAATTGCTGATTGAAAAATGAGTGCTTGTGACGTTTTCAACACGGAGAGGGCGCACGTACTCATTGATGCCAGAGAGGATGTCTAGAATTACGTTATACGTGAGCTCCGGGTTCGCTTCCTTGAGTTCAATAAACCCTCGCGATAACATGCTGAGCGCCTCGATCTCTCGTGCGTCCATATCATCCCGAATCGCCTAAAAAGCCTCAAATATGCTGTTAAATGCTTTCGACCACGGATATGTTACCAAAAGGACGTACGTTCGTCAAAATCGGAATGACAACTTCGTCGACAACCGACTTTCCGGCCTTGGCGGACTCACTTGAAGTACGCTTGTGCGTTTCTTTAGACGGTGAATTCGGCACTGACACACTCCCGTCCCGTCGTGCACTCCCCACATACTCCGACGATAACCTCAAGGATCCCGCTGCGTCAACTTTCTTGACGGGTCTAATGGTGTCGACTCCGGTCCCAATATCTGCTTCGCGCACCACGACCCCTGCACCATTTACGGCGTTCCGTGCAGCATAGGACGCGCGTCGGACCGAACGAACCGAACCTGTATAAGCTGGGGGCGCACCGAGAGGTTCGTTCTCAGGAAGAGTTATGTGACTGTCAGCAGGTGGCTCTCCCGATGAACTGTCTTCTGAAGCAAGCAGTGCAGAAATATCCTTTTCGCTCGGAGATGATCGAGGTGGCTTGATTATAACAGTTGAATGAGCAGCTTGTAAGTTCACGCCAATCCCTGTTAAGGGACCGCTGCCTTTCGTAGCAGCGCTCGTCCCGACAGACCCTCGACCTTCTTCATACACAGAAGCATCGTCCTCGTCTGCTTCCATACCTGGTGGCATCAGATCTCTTGCCATGCTACGGAAGGTACCCATCGCAGAGGTTGACTTGACTGTGTCAAAATTCCAGTCGCTCCGAATGGTGCCATTATTGTCCCAGGCAACACTATTTCTTACTGACGGTTGGTACATCTGATGGCCTTTCTGAGGAGACCGCGCACAGTGTTCCTGGTATCGCTCTATGAGTTCAGTAAGATAAGTTGTTTTGCGCGCATTCCGAATGAATCGGTGTTGGAGAAGTTCGTTGGCAGTGGGACGCTGAGCACGAGAAAGTCAGAGGTGCTAAGCTTTGTAATAGTTAAAAAGAATGCACATACAGCTTTGGGATCCTTTGTTAGACACTGAGTGACAAAATCCTTGAAAGCAGGTGAAAACGGACCCTCCAGTGCCGGGGGTTTCGCTTTCGGGATGAGGAACAGCACCCGCATGGGATGATATTCAGCAAGCGGCGGCTCTCCTTTGGCCATCTCGATGGCAGTGATACCCAGACTCCACATGTCCGCCTTTGCATCATAACCCGCTTGACGGATCACCTCTGGTGCCATCCAGAACGGTGTTCCAACGAACGTATGTCTAAGCGTGTGAGTAAGCTGGGCAGCGACCCCAAAATCCGCCAGTTTCACTTTCCCCGATGAGGAGAGAAGGACGTTAGCAGCTTTGATATCACGATGGATGGTGCCCTCCGTGTGGAGATAGTCAAGACCCAGCAAGAGCTCACGACAGATCACCGCAATATGGGCCTCAGAAAACACACCAGGTTTCAGAAGGTCGAGGCAAGATCCACCAGCAAGGTATTCCATGATTATCCAAAGCTTGTATGCAACCACGAAGGATCCATAGTACCGAGTTATGTACTCCGACTCGCATTGTGCAAGGCTTGCGATTTCTTGCTGAATCTCAGATATATCGTCATCTGAATCTTCCAAGTCTATATTGCGAGAATGTTGTTCGTAACAGTATGTAAACGGGGGAAAGGACAACTCACCTATTTGCTTGATCGCGACCACTTGCTTAGTATCATTGTGGATGGCCTTGTAAACCGTCCCGAAGCTGCCTGTTCCAAGTTTCTCGAGGAGAGTATACTGACTTGCCGGATTGTTGCTGGGAATAGGGTAGGGTTCTCTTGGCCGAGATTTGTGTTCAGCTTTCGGCGACGGTGGCGGCGATCTGGTGAGTACATTCGGCTGTGGAGGGGGTACAGCGTCAGCAGTGCGTCTTCTGAAACGAGAGCCTGGTGCCATGATGGTCTGACCACTGGATTGACTGCCTGAGAGCCTGACCTCATGACTACCCAAGATGGCTCGAATCACACACGTGTACAGGCTCCTCATGCTTTCACCAAGAGATGTGATGTGATGTGATGCACTAACCATCATTTGTTCAGAAAGTTTCGTAAAAGTCGTCAACAGAAGTCGTCAACAGGCAAATGATGCCCTAGTAGGTCGTGATGAACAAGAGCGACCAGTGTTAGCCGAAAGAAAGTGGCGACTCGGATACGACCCGGCGTCAGATAAACTGCGAGTCCAAGGCAGGCGCTTGAGATAAATAACCGTGCAGAGCGATCACTGGCGGTCAAAGCAACTCTCCAATGAAAGATATTCACGAGAACGGCCACAATAAGCGCTCTAGTTCAGACGTAATAAGGAACGGGCTGAAAGGAAAAGCATGAAGGGCACTGTACTGGCAGCGTAAGTATTTGGGAACAGCCTGAGAGCATCGCCAAATGCGACAAGGTGATACCCGTCCAGGCCGCACACACCGGTGTACTTGACAACCTCAGGCTCGAGCTCGTCCTGGCCTAAAAACGCCAGATTTTTTGAGAAGCAGGCCTCAAGGAACATTATTCTTGCCAATACTATTTATTTCCGATTACAGTGTGTATCAATGAAATCAATCAATCATTCAATGGATCTGTTTGATAGCGACCTATTCTAGTCTAAACGTTGGCCTGACTGGCAGTGCTGTTCCAAATATGATGCGGGAAAGGTGTACCGCCCTGACATGCACACCGATTGCGTTCATTTACTGGTGACGTGGGACAGGTTGATTTTCGTAAGGACGGCTGAGCATATAGTTAGGTGGTCAGGGGCAGATGGTTTTGGTACCGTGTCGCTTTCGGATAAAAGAAAGAAGGCTGAATAGAGAATGGCATGGCATGTTGATCAAGGCGCGTGGCATACATTAAACGAAACAAATTCTAGCATGAGCCATACCCGCCCCTCATGCCTTGACAGCGTACTTTCTGATAGGGAAGTGGGAATCCTTCTTCTGTTGCTTTAGAGTCTTGAGTGACGTCTCGTGCTGCATAACACAAATTCCGTCATCATCATGGGGATAGCCAACAGAGAGTCTAGCATACCCGTGTCAAACGCCGTCTGATTGCGCGTGTCTTCTTTGCGCGGAGATCCAGAGGAAGGTATTTCTTATGTTTGTAGTACTCGCGGAGATTTTGTCGAGCTTTCTGGTTCATCACAGTCAGGACCCGAGCAATTGACTTGCGCACGGCGTTGCTATAAATGATTTGGAAATTCTGTCAAGAAAAAGAGAGGCCGTTAGAAGAAGTTACCTACATTTTAGTGAGCTTTGATGCTGATCCACCCGCAATTTTCTGTACGCGCAGTGTCAGGAGCTCGCTTTTCAGCTCGCCCAATTGCTTCGACAAATCATTTTTTGATCTAAAACACAAATCAGACCTATATACCTGCGATTTTGAGCAATCTGAAAGGCGCACTTGGACTGGAGCTCATAGGCCTTGACTTTTCCAGGCATTTTGGTGGTCTGAAAGTAGGTGTCATCAGATGCAAACAGGATGAAAGACGACGGCAAAGACAACGATTGGATGCAGACCAGCACAGTTCCAGAAAAATAATTACCTTGAGGATTGGTTACACAGTACTTTGCCCGTGGCTGGAAATAATAAATGATATTTCTCACGCAATCTCGATACTGTGTAGTTCACCCCAGCCACACTTCTCACGATCTCGTGATCACGCCGTGCACGTGACAAAATTCACCACTAAATCTCTGAATTTTACATGCATACCACCAAATATATCCAGAGCGCTGGGTCAAGCATAAGTTCTGACAGAGTCAGAAGAGCGGAATTCTCACCTTCCATAGGTCAAGTCTACGCGTCCTCTGGAAAGTCGGTTTACGAGATCGAGGTCAGTGATGTCTGTGAGTCTTCAGCAATAATTGCGGCGGAAAGCTTGGCCAGTGTTACCTTTGGCTCCACCGGCATACGTGGTTGGTATCTTCACCCATTCCCCTAGTTCTGGATAACTGGCTTGAAGGGAATTCGTAATAACGACAATCCATACTTACTGATAACAAGTTCCTCGTCAATCCCCTGGCATAAGCCTTCTACATCTGCCGCATGTATCAAGAACTCGCTGGTGCCGGCATCAGGAAACGCGTATCAAGGTTGGAATGTTGAAAGCCAACCTACAGTATTCTGACAGCAGATCGAGGGATTCTATAACGGCACTGTATGAGTCTTAGTCTGAAGTTAAGCAGGAGAGGGAATCATACGCTGACAGACTTCCGTGTCTGTGATATCTTGCCATTTATTCATCGCAATTAGCCACCTGTCCCCTCTTCGACGACAGCTTTATCATGAGATCAGGTAGGGAAATGGGCGGACCGAGAAACTTGATACCTCACATCCACTACAAGCCTCTCTTTCCCCGTAACTTGAGAAATGGATTTTAACTTATCCAGCGAGAATTTGGCCTCGGGAAACAGGTATGAAGTTACAATAACCTGACGAGATATTTGTCTGGAGACTAGAACAGTACCGAGAACATAGAACAGACCTTGCTAGCTCCTGCATCTAACCACTCCTTTGCATTCTTATCGTGAATTCCACCCCCGATTTGCAGTCCACCTTACCATAAATTTTGTTCGACTGGTATAAATTCGCCACATCAAGTCACTGACCTGGCCAAGCAGCAAGTGCCTCCCGCCCGGCATCGTCATTACCCTTCCCCAACTTTATAACATGCCCGCCTTCAAGCCCATTGTCTCGATAGAGTCGAGCAAACTCTCCAGCTGATTGACTGTAAGTTTTCAAAGAGTCAAGGTCGCAATCGACGGACTGTTGAGAGTGACTGCACAAGCCTTGCGACAAAGTTCGTCTTGAGGGTACCTGGGGTGTGATCGGAGAGTGTTCCACCGACGATTTGTTTTACTTGGCCTTCATGGAGGTCAATGCAGGGACGAAAAAGACTCCTGCGCGGAAAAGCCATGGTTGTCTCCAACTTGGCATTACATAATATAGGCGTCAAATACATTTGGCAGATGAAAATTTCAGTAGTCCAACGAGTTCTCCATAATCTTTGTCAAATGATGTTTCCCATCATCACCTACAATATCCCCAATCCCAGGTGCCAAATCCAACACTCTCCGTTGCGGTAACGTTCCTTCAACTAACTTCTCAATGTCACTCCTTTTGTACCCGACGGCTTTGAGCCCGCGAGGGACACCGAGGCCATCGAGGAACCGCGCAATGGACTCGTACAGGTTAACACCAATTTCGGAGTCGGGAATGCTCAAAATCGAGGGGTCGGTTACTGTTGTGGAGTTGAAGATAGCGAGCGCTTGGCGGTGGCGGTCAGGGGAAGAGGGTGCGGTGAACTGGAAAACTGAGAAATATGTGTCATTAGCGGCCAGAAATATTTAAACATAGAACTACAACACACCTGCAGGACCAGTAAGTGCGACACTTGGGAATAGTATTGAACATATATGTCAGTATAAAATCATTAGTGGTTTGCCCAAGACCCTTCACCTAATACCATGAGGAATGATGGGAGCGTCGATGACATAGCCAGGGTGCTTATACTTGGGGCCCTGCTTGTTCAAGCCGGAGATCTAGAATTTGTTCAAAATGTCAGCCAAGAAGTCTCGTATGAATGGAAAAGTCTTACCGGGTAGCTCATACCGTGACACAAATGCACACCGGCATTTCCAAATCCAATACCAG
Organism: Hygrophorus pudorinus; assembly: GCA_003314045.1. Taxonomy (NCBI): domain Eukaryota; kingdom Fungi; phylum Basidiomycota; class Agaricomycetes; order Agaricales; family Hygrophoraceae; genus Hygrophorus; species Hygrophorus pudorinus. The sequence goes on along the minus strand of QLPF01004183.1, from coordinate 31,055 downwards.
CAAAAGAAGATGCCAATCTATCGCCATTGAATGAATCCCACGTTACACACAAGCGGAATAAACGGACAGCATCTGTTTCCTTGCGTCATAATCCTCGGGATTCTTCGCAACGCGCGGAAGATATTCCACAGTAGTCTGTAGAGCCCATAACGAAAATATATCCGCCACAGGATTAGATCCCTGGTAAGCTGGTCGGAGAATTGGGTTCGATGGACGTGGGGTTCGTTCCGTGTACCTAAAAATTAAGATCAGTAATTCTTCGAAGAACACCCGATGTTATTTACGGTATGGCGGTGTAGCTTTCCATACTATGGAAAAGTACATCCAGGCCTGCGCTTATATGAACCGCGGTGGGGCATGATTCGGTATTGTGAGTATCCACTATACCCAGGACAGGTTTCATGGCACGGTTAGCGATACCCGTTTTGAATGATCTATTGTGCCGCCTGGGGTTAGGTTTTTAATCAGAACAATGGGGGGAAACGTATACAGCGAGGTGATATCTAAAATTGCCGTGCCAGTGGTTTCGGATCCCGTACCTGCTGTCGTGGGCACTGGAGACGGATCAATCAAAGACATGGAAGGAGGCAAGGTATGAATTTACCGGCAATGAGGGGCCGCAGCGCTTGGCTTATCGGGAGTCCTTTCCCGATAGGGGCGTTAATGAAGTCCATAATATCCGAGTCGTTGTACACGGTGAACCTAGCCAGTGGGTCAGATGAGTATGTAAAAAATGTATAGTGGAGCTCCATGTACAAGTTGGCAGCTTTTGCTGTATCGATAACGCTTCCTCCCCCGACTCTAAAGCATGGAAGATGGGTTAATGATGTCGTCTGCAAAGCGACAAGAGACGTACGCCAAGAAATGACTAAATTCGTGTTCCCTTGCCCATGCAATAGCATTTCGCCAGCTATCCTCAGTCGGCTCTGCGACAACCGTGTCGTAAACGTCAAATGGGAGATCGACTTGGGATTGGAGAGAAGCCAGAGCCGTCTGCATTGGCTGCAGTTTCGCTACATTGGCATCCGTAAAAACTCCAACCTGTATTGCTTCCAATAAACATCTATTTCGATCGAATACTAATCAAATACCTTGCGGGCTTTCATGTTTTTCAAGTCCATGCCGACCTCTGCCGTGACGCCATCGCCGAACCTCAAGTTTGAGGCAGCGACCTACCTGTCATGCTTAGTTCACAATAGACAATGGCTCGAGGACCAACTTGGATTCCAACTCGCCTCGAAAGCATACTCTTTCTGGATGTGGTTCACGGGTGTGGCGAACTTTCTCATCTGGGTCAGAGCATGAAGCCGATCGTGAGTGCTAGTGTGAGGGTAACCATGACACGGGCAAACAGAATTCTGGGATGCACGCAAGAGTCGGAAAATGGCACTACGGGAAGCCATGGCAGTACTTCAATTTACAAGAATGATCTTCAAATTCACACGCTTATAATAAGGTAGGACTTCTGCTAGCGCCAGTGCGGCTAGGTTCTGCCAGTGTCAATACGTTCTTTACCATCACACACTCATTGTCATGAAACTCCAACCATTGTCACTTCATTCGTTCTCACTTGCTCTAGCCCTACGCGCTGTCACTTCCACTGCTCTCAAAATACCCTTCGCACGATCCTTGGAGCGGAGAAGTGGGGGCACACCACTTTCTGTGTCAAGACCGACTAATGTTCTGTCCAAAAATAATATTTTGGCCGCTGTCTCGGGAGGTGATACTGGATTGACGTGCGTAAACATTCTGGTCTGAGGTTTGATCTTCTTGGCTGAATTCGACACAAAGTACGGTCCAAGATTTGATCTATATGGCCAATGTGGGTGTTTGGCCGTTCTGTATCACACATTCAGGTGTTTAATATTCTTCTTAGATCTCTGTTGGAGGCGTCGGTAGGTCCAAAGTTCCAAATGTTTTCAATTCATCTACAGAGTATCTGTAGAATATACCGTACAACTGGATACGGGCTCATCTGATCTTTGGATCAAGGGTCAGACTACCTCACTACCAAACGTTAATCAGACAGTCAGTTCAAATTATCCTTGGATTCTTACACTGGCTTAATATTCCATACAGACAATGACTTACAACCTTACGGTATATATTACCTTCGCAATCACTTCGTCTTTGTTCATACTTGAGTTTATTGCAGTACGGCCTTGGTTGGGCAAGTGGAAACATCTCCTATGCCCCCGTCGAATTTGCAGGGTAGGTTTTGTTTTTCATACACATCGAGTATACTTATAAACCCTTCCCCCCAGAATTTCTGTTCCTTCTCAAGCACTTCTGGATGTTTCCTCAGCTGACAACCCAGCTCTCGGCTACAACGCTGATGGCATCTTCGGACTCGGATTTACAAGCCTTTCATCCATAGATGCTTTTTTAAATGGCACAAATTCATCCACAGGTCGATGCCTGCTTTACAATCTCTTCGCCGATAACCCTTCGTTACCAAACTTCATCGCGTTCGCGCTGGAAAGATCTCAGGACACAACGAATGACATCCGTGGAAGTTTCTCAGTCGGTAAGTATACAATACTCAGCAAATTCTACGGAGATAAATTGATTTGGTTCTGCAGGCGAGTATGAACCTGTGTATAGTGCGGTTGTGAATAGTACTGCCATCTCTACGTGGCCCGTCACCTCTCCCAAACGTTGGAACGTTCTCTTGGATGCTATCATTGTCAAGGGTAAGACGATAACCCCAACGACGACCGTTGTAGGTGCTCCCAACAACAAAGCGGTTGCATTGCTCGATAGCGGTACAACATACACGTCTGTTAAAAATACTATCCAATATAACATTTCACTGATGCCTAGTCCAGATATGCCCCAACTGACGTCTGCAATGCAATCTATGGCGATGTGGCCGGTGCGTATTTCGATCCAGATAGGGGTCAATGGATTCTACCTTGTTCCGCTGAGATTGATATGGCGCTACAATTTGGGTCTGTCGTATAATTCATTAATAATATCGTTCACTTATTCTGTCAAGTTCCCAGTGATCAAGTGTTTGCCGTTCACCCTCTCGACGTCACTCCCAAGAGTTTAACTGACTCTACCATTTGCGTCGGCTCTTTTCTTCCTCAAAGCGTCTCTGTCGGTGCTGGGGAGTTGTAGGTTGTCGTCTTTCGTATATCGTCGCTCGGTTTAATGTCGGTTTTTAGCGATTGGCTCGTTGGTGACAATTTCCTCCGTTCGGTATATACCGTCTATGACTACGGTGATTTTGATCCTTCGGGGAACATGGGGAATCCTTACGTCAAACTCTTGTCCCTCGTCGACCCAAATAACGCGTCGGTGGAATTCCATAACAATCGCGGTGGAACTCCAGCAACTAACATCACATATAATGCCTCGAACGTTACCTCCAGCGGTAGCTCTGTATCCGTTACATTGCCAGATGACGTCGCAAACACCCTGGATAAAGTTGGGAAATATTTCCCTGCAATGCTCGGAGTGATGGCTCTCAACGCTATTGTCCTCCTCGCCCTCGTTGTCATTGGGGTTGTTTTCCTATGCAGAAAACGTAGGCCGAGGGCCACTGCAAGGAAGACACGGGGTAGGATGAGCCCCATGCCCATGAACCCACAGCCTCTTCACACGTACCAACCTGTATCAGAAGCGCTGACGGAAGATACGTTATTTACTCCTCCTTCTCCGGCATTCCATACTGTTGAAAACGACGGGCTACGATCAGGACACAGGCCTAAATCTGTGGGGTAGAGTTGTAGGTTTCATGTAACTTCTTCTGTATATTGGTATTGGTTCAGAGTATTTTGCTATTTGTTACCATCGCACGCGCATGGACGGTCTCTACTTACTATAGTTTTCATCCTCTTCATTCACCCTGGATTTCTCCGCAGGAATAAGTTACGAAGACGTCACGTACCCTATGAAGTTGTCGGAAGGTACGGGGTCATCGAAATCGTCATTCGCAGTCTTTTCTAGCAGAGGTGTCGGGCGCTTCATTGTGTTTCGTAAAAAACCCTCTGCTTTTGCCTTCAGAGCGGCCCAGCTCGCATACTCGTCATCTCGCTCTCCCCGACGCCTCGGAAGTACTCGAGGAATAGTATCTGTTAAAGCGGTGGCCAACTTTACCTGATAGAAGGTAATACGTTTTTCCCTCCCTTTGCTTTTCGAGCTGCAGCCGAATACATGATCGGGACCAACGTGGATGATCATCCGCAGGGCCTGTCGCATATTAGCGCCGTCGCGACTGGCCAATGCAGTACGGACCACGGAGGACATAGCCTCCGCATCAGGCGTAATATTCCTCCCTTTCGATCTCTTCTCAAATTCCGGAATTATTGGCTTGTCCTTCCCATCCACCAAGTCCCTACGGGAATAACCCGTCATGAGTTCAAACGTTCGCACGGCAGAACCCCAATCTGCACCACGCCAGCAGGCCATCAGAACCAGATTAAACGTCGTTGCTGCGGGTCTGATTTTTGGACCGTTTCGTCCTGTTATCTCTTGTCTGAGCATCCATTCAAGCGTCTGAAGCGCCTCGTTGGGCTCTTCAGCGGAACCCGATGCCGCCATTGCCACATATGCCTTGAGTATTTCCTCCATGTGTCCGCGGTCAAGAATAGATACGCCACCCAACCTTTCTGGTCGATCCATGACCTGTTTCAGGAAGTGAATGCAAAGCCTATATTGCCGTGTTTTATTACACAACGCAAGTGCTGCAGCAAGGGTTTGGACAGTGATGAGTCTTCCTGGGACGGCTGCCTCTCCTGGTTTGACAAGCCCGAGATAATCACGCACGACCTCGAAAGCAAACGCTTTTTCTGCCGGACGACCTCGAGACAACGCGACGATGGCTGCCGAGGTGAGGTGGGAATCTACTACGAATCCGGGTGATCTCTCGGATGCCTTCAGCATCTGCTTCCAGACAAGTTTAGCATCGAAAAGGTTTTGAGAAGGGGTCGCTTGTTCGCTTTCAGGCGATGGAGATTTTCTCTCTGAAAGGGCTTGGAAAATGGCGGTGAAGATGAACTGATTTGGGGATAAGGGGCCTGATGTGTCTAATGCGTGGTAAACGTCGAAGATTTTCTGGTACTCTTCAGCAGCTCCCAATATTTTAATGTACGAGCCAATCGGTGTGACGGAAAGCTCAGCACTGTGAGGATCATGTCTTTTAACAGCGTCTATGTGTCGTTGGAAGTATCCGTAAAGGGAGTGTGCATTGGCCATTTGTTTCGGATGACTGAGCCAATGATCGACGCGGGATAGACCCGAGAACATAGTCTGAAAGGTCCTTGTAGTAGGACTAAATCCGCGCCGCTTCATCTACACATCAAAAGCCTCTTCAAGTGATCTGACCTCTAAGTAGGAGGCACTCACGTCTGTGAAGAGTTCATACCCTAGTTTGAATCGCCTAGCCTTCATGCACTCCCAAATTAACGTATTCCACACGGGTGTATTTTGAGCGTCGAGGGGTGCACTCTTCAGCGTCAACACAGCCTTGTCAACATGCCCCTCATCGCATAACTTTTTCAATCGGGCGGACAGAACGTGAGGCATCAACAATTTCTTCGTAGGTTGTGTCCCAGCCTCGGCATCCTTTGTGTTTACATGTTGAATATTATCTTTCCACCCGCGACCCGCGACATGAGGAAAAACATCATCGTTTCCAACATGTCGGGGAGGTGGTCGAGGATTTCGAAACGACTGCCGTCGAATATATCGAGGAAGTTGGACCTCAAGTTTACTTTCGCGCGAAGGCCTTGCGAACGAGTAGGCAACGGTAGCGTACAAACAGGATACGGACGGTTCTCCACGGGCTAGACGTCGTGTTTTCAGCCGTCGACTGATACTGGGTATAGCTGATCCAGTGTTGCGAATATTAATCATATACCGTCCGAGTGACCGAGTCTGAGCTGGCTAACTAACCATGAAATTTTAACATTACGTAACGCTTTCGCCAGTCTCGCATGATCAACTGGAATATATTTCATCTCACATCACCGTAACCTGTTTCTTATGGATTCGAAGGTCAACTCGTCTACCCACGAGACAGAGCGTGAATACGCTCATGAAAGCGATCGCTACCGCCATAGGCTTCTTCACGTGAGAAGTGAAAGGGACTTTGTAGGACACCTGTACGTCGCGGGAGAAGGGTCAGATCGAAGATGGTCTACTGTATGAAGTGCTCACATATATAGACCCTGCCAGTGCGTGCTTGTCTGTAAGTTGCCTGTACTCGAATGTAAAAGCAGGCCGGCCTGTGGTGTCAAGATATGTGGTATGGATTGAAGTGCGGTTCGAAACGGCAGGGAAGGGTGGGTAGGCTTCTACATCACTGCACTCGAACACGTTAGATATTCGTTAAGTAAAGGCGGTGACAATTAACGCACATGGCCCCCTCAGGCAAGATAATCTGAACTTCCGCCTCATCCACAACCGCACCAGGCAGCGAAGTCATGATAGGAATTTCAACAATGTATCTCTTATTATTCGTATCCCATGCGGCGGAATCCGCCAACGACGAGTCCCATCCTAGGGTGAAACTATAATTCCACCCACCCATGAGCGGATAGCGGGGCTTCAGCTCGAGTACGCTGTACTGGTTAGCTTGCTGATTCTTCGAGACCGAAGGGACAGATCGCAGGCGTGACGTAGATACATTTCCGATAATGTCGTAGAAATATGCGTTGCGGATCCCAGCGGGGAGATGTAGCGTCATACCTTGCATGACGTGAGCCGCAGGACGTTTGAAGAAAGTCTGGCTTTGGTGTTCGAGGCGAGAGAAATGACCTCGCAAACTAAACATGGAATGAGCACCATTGATGAACATGTAGACATATTATGAAAAAAGGACTCACGTAGGCCCCGCGTTGTGAAGACGAATCTCATCCTGGATATTGAGGTTCGCTCCCCAGTGACTGATCTCAGCGGTACGTTTCAGCTTGGTGACTTCCAAGACGGGATAGTCGTATTTGAAGTGTATTGTAATTGCTTTTTGGTGCTTAGTGACAAACGCATCATTTGAAGAGGCTGGAACGTTATTGTAGGGCCCGTATGTGATTGTGGCGCCAGATTTGGATACAGTTGTATCCTGCGTGAAGTCATCGAGACCCTCCGGGGTTGTGTACGAGACTACACGAGGTGTGGGGGCCCTAGGAAATGTAGCATAAATAGATTCAGAATCTCCTACGATACACAGTGACTGACCTAAATTTTGTTCGTTGAATATCAGTATGGTAAGGACTAAGAACAAATAAATCTGTCCTGTATTTGAGGGCCTGGTCTTCGCCCTGCGCGGCCTTTTCTGGCCAGGGGCTAGTTGCGTGAGTCTCAACAGTTTCCAGGACGAGATTCACGGTCTCATTTAATGCCAGAGGTTTGTGAAAATTCACGGCCAGAAGATAGGATTTGCTGTAATCAAAATATCAAGGGCGAACAAACACAATACCGGGACATCCAGCCAACGAACCTTTTCGCGTCATATCCCAAGTCCTCCACGGCTAGAGGTCTCTGCTGTCCTTTTATCTTTGCCTCCAACCAGCTCGTTTTTTTCTTCTCTCTCAGGCTAAGAGCGATAGTGTATACTTTAGAATCTGCCTCAAGGGCTTTGACAGCGTAAGTTGTTGTGACGTGGACTAGTGACCCGCCAAGTTCTACTGTGCGTACAATCGCTGTGTTTTCAAAAGGCCGACTAGCTGCTTGACTGGAGACTGCCAGGCCGAGGACGAGAAATGGGAGACTACGCCAGTATCGCAACATTTTTGAGTTGGAATACAAGCCTGAGTTGGGAAATGCCGCTGTGGCACGGAGTCCTCCTCAGGCTTGCTGATGTAGGTACATAAATGTATGTATATTTGTTTCGCTGGAATTTTGATTGAAGTAATCAACGTCTTACCACCCCCACATAGGTCCTGGATTCCGTAGCGGTCTGTCTTCCCTCACAAGACTAGCAGACACGATTCTCTTTATTTTCCTTGCCCGATCGTCCTTGGCCCGCTGTTCGAAGGTTTTTCCTTCCTTCAATACGACATGCATTTTTGAATCAGGGTGAACTCGGATTCCATGGTGCCCTCGACCCCTGGGTTCGGAACGTTTATGGCAATTTGGACCTTTGGTGACCCATGACTCGGCTGTTCCAGGACGAATCATTAGCCAGCTTCAAACAAGGTGACACCGCGAGCAAGGGTTATAATAAACTGAAGGTTTTGAACGCACCAACAATTAGTTTCGAGTGGTCCAAACGTTTATAGTTGATTGCATGATCACGAGCTACGACGAGCATGCTCTTGATTCGTTTACTGGCCCGCTTTTCACTGAATGTCATCTGCAGAATGGCATGATCGATAGGTTTTCCCGCTATTTGCCGACCAAGGTCGTTCAGTTTGCGGTGAGATATTTTGAAATTGGCAGTCGAGTATTTGTGCTGAGAAACATGAGTTTATATTGCGAGAGGGAATCAAAAGGGCTAACGCACATGAGTAGCCTTTTTCTTTGGGACAGTGATAGTGCCTTTTTTTGATTGTTCTGTCACTACAGTTTTAAAGATACTTTGATTTCCCTCAGCTTCAGCTTGTTCACGGGCTGCGACAATATCTTGTTCTGAACGTTTCTCTCGAACAATAGGAGTTAGTTTCTCTCGAATCCATGATATGGGATTTCCGAATGACGCCCTGTTGCGAGGAGTTGCAATAAACCGTTACACTACAGAATGACAATCTTGACGCACTGTCGACGTGTATCCCAATGCATCCCCGACGTGGACGGGACGGGATAATTTTTCAGGGCACGCCTGACATATCCCCCTGAAAAAGAAGAGAAACTGAGTGAGATTCGAACTGGAAAACTAGGGCAATCCTGGACACACCGCTTCGCAGCATCGAGAAATCGTCGGAGTTTCAAATGGAGACACGGTCGCGGCGGTGAGGTCGCAGTATTCAAGTTCTCCTTCAGCGCACCATGTTTTTATTGGGCACTATTTTCTATGTTGGACTACTTCTCATCAATGCCTTGGCAGTTCTAAGCGAGGATCGTTTCCTTGCACGAAGTTCGTATCCTTACCGCCTGGACATGCATGCAAGTTCGCTGACGGTTGTACAGTTGGTTGGTCTTCCACCCAACCTCAAAATGTCAACGCGGCTTTCCATCAGCCGTATGACCAACCAGGATTCGGTGCTGCCCAAGGGGACATTGGGGTGAAAGCACGGCTGATTAATTTCATAAGTGCTGTGCGGACACTAATGCGAAGTATGTGAAAATATTTTATTCATGTAGATGGAAAAGCTGATTTGAATACCACCTAGTACCGCTGATAGGCGTGAACATAATCATTATCATATACGAATTGATTCTCGGCGGTTAAAAATCAATGTCTTCTTTTTTTGTACGACCATGTGGTGGCACGGGCTCATTTCACCATCGGCATTGAGTGATTCATATTCTGTCTGACGAAGTCGTCTGGACGGTGACCAAAAGCAACAGCAGAGCTTCGTTCGTATCATGGCGTCGGAATAACGTGACCGAAAGATTTTTATTCATGAACGCCGTTGCGCTGAATCCCACCATTTCCGAGCATCTACATCCGATAACGGGGGAAGAAAATACTTACACCGCGACCTAAAAGCTGTGATCGTGATGCGTGAAGGTCGGTACGCTGGCTAACGAAAGTTCGAAGCAAACGCACCGTCCAAAGATCTCTGTCGAACAATGGTCTCAACCACAACCTCGTTGCGTATCTGATTGCGCTGTGGTATCGTATGAGGTGTCAATTTTGACGAATTCCGCCTAGCATACCACATGCCTTGACCTCTTCGGCGAACTTAGCGGTCGTTTTTTTAAAAACGACCTCGCCAGCCATCCTTGCCTCGTTCGTTGGCTGATCAACTACGCTGACGCAATACTCTATAATTTCTGTCCGACATTTCCAGTTTTCTATGTGGAGCGTAAGTGATACGAAATGTATTCCATGGAAAAGCCAACGTACCGACGAGTTGCTGCCACATATATGCGCAAGTCTGATCGTCAACGTTCCCTTTATAAACTTCCCCTGTTCTTTCCCTATCACGGAACTGTGCATTGGTACGGTTCAAACGCATGACAATAGAGTCGTCGAGCCTTCGGTACTCTTTCATGAGATCTATGAATATAAGTTAGCTATCATGCTGCGACTCCGGAGAACTTGTTTTCAAACCTTTGAAAAGTGATAGATCGTGGCATGTTGATGGCGAGACCTTAACTATCTGTGGCCTCAAGGACGGAGCTTGTATTGCCAAACTGCCCAGCGGTGGTTTTGACATTGGTAAAACATTTAGATCCCGCAAAGTTGGAATACAAAATATATTCAGTGCTCGGTGTATACATGTACTCACACTCAAATGCCCACCGCAGTAAATATTCAAAGTGAAGGAACATCACTTGTAATAAGTCAAACCGTAGCACAGCTGCAGATCCGGAAACAATCTTATTAAAGACCACGAATCCACGAATCATAGCTGGTCGACCGTGGTACCGGACAAACTCCAGTCGTCATCCACGTTCGAGCTATGGTTTAGTTCTCCAGAAAATCGGAAAAGCCCTACGGGCAGTGAACGGGTTTCTGTAAATGGTCGTTTCGAGCGCCTCAAAGGCTTCACAGGTCTCTGCCCATGTCTTGAAGCAAACATCACCGCTTCTTCAACAGAATCTGCATTAACAGCCTGCATTTCCGCGTCTCCATCATCGTCCATCGTGAAGTCGTCTTGAGATTCCTGGTCTGACGCTGACCGCGTCCGCTTTTTTAGCGAAAGAGAAGAGTTTCCAAGTGGCATGGACGAAAACACGTCGCGAAGAGTGTCATTTGCTGATCGAAAAATTTTATAGTCCGGCTGACTTGGGTGTGACTTTGTCGGGGATGAATTAGGTGAAGAGGGCGCAGAAGGATATCGATTTGTGGTGTAGCCCTCTGTTACGTCTATTAAGCGTGTCAGACGCGAGGTTAATCATAACGATCTAGCCTGCGCACGTTTCCTGACGCGAGATCCAATATTTTGGAGACGCAAAGCAAGGTCAGGGGGTGTGCTAAGGCTCGGGGTGAGTTGTGAGTGGGTACTTGACAACAAGACTTACGCGTAATTTCCCAGCTGAGGAGCTAGCATAGATTCGTAGGTCTTGTCGGTCAATACGCGCTTTGTGGTGGAAGGCATGCGCCTGCGAGGCCATATATCACGTGAGAGACTGCATGCCAAGTGTCATGCTCACTTGAAGCGACAGCTGGTCTTGCCATCGTGAGGATTGACGTTGAGCACCGCAGCTGGTCGGTTAAAAAAATTCAGCACTGGTGGTGAAGTCTTCCTTGAATTTGATGATGGCCTGGCATCTTCTTTTCCTCATATCTTTGTCTTATGCCCAATCAATCTCGACCACAATCCCCGTTCCACCTCTTCAGTGGATCAATCTCACCCCTTTGCTCAGTGGACCGTCACCGCATCCTTTAAAGGATGCTTCTATCGGGTATGATGATACCAGTCGCTCTCTCATAATTTTTGGTGGTGAGGCAGAGGGTGCTTTCGCGCAGTCAAACACTTACATGTACGTCTTAAACGCGTTCCGTGTTTCGGTATGTGTCACCGACATCGTTGATGATATCGTGGCAGATTAAATATGAATTCCCTGACTTGGACAACCCCTTCACCCCCTGTAAATCTTCCGTCTAATCCATCGCCAAGGAGTGCAGCCCTAGGAGGCGACGATTTTGCCGCTAGCAAGTTCGTCCAATGTCTTTATATATGTGGTCTTGCAACTCACAACTTCTAGTCGACATGGTTTTGTTGTTATTGGAGGCAAAGGTTCTGATGGGAATGCCCTGGATGACGTTTGGGTTCGTTCTCCGACTTCTGAAGATGAGCTGGTGACTTCAATTCTCATTTCGATAGGAGTACGATTACAACAACCAATTTTGGAGTCAAGTCGTTTTGTCACCTGGTGGACCTTCAGCTCGCTGGGGCGCCTCTGGTGGACTCGATCTTCGCGTACCCTCCGTTCAGGATGCTGTATTGCCCGGTCCAAACAACACAATATATGTCGCGGGGGGATTCGATGGACGCAGTCCAACATCACTCTCCGATATATGGAGTCTCAACCTCTCCGGCACATTGTCATCAAACATGCCAAACACCGTCTCAGGTAGCTGGGTCCATAGTCCTATCAGTGGGTTACCGGACAAGATCGACCAGGCCGGAACCATGGTATTGAAGCGAATCGTTGCGATGGGCGGATGCAACACCTCGTCTGTATCTAATGACTCTTGTGCGCAGCAAGACTCGTATGTGATCAACACCGAAACTGGCTTGTTCATCTCTCCACCTGTGTGCCCGGCACCTCGCTTGAGTGCATCCCTCGTCCAGAATCTCAACGACTTTTCTACCAGCTTTTCTTCTCAGGTCTTTCTTCTTCTTGGGACTTTCAATACCTCATTGTGGCAAGACGATGGCGGTCTGCTGAATGGTGAAGTGGTGCGTATGGAGGCTTCTCACGTCTCCAGTTTCTTACATGTCCCGTGTCTCAGGCCGTACTCGATGTTGACACAGGCACTTGGGGTAGGGTATTGCCTTCAGGTGATCCGGGCACATCTGGAACGCCTACCTTTCCTAGTCCGCGTGAAGGAGCGGCCACTTTCCCATTTGCATCTACGCTCGTGGGTCAGTCGCTATCCCGCTCTGCTGCTTCTGATACCATCGTATTTGGCGGGCGAGATGCTTCGGGCAAGTATCTCTCGGATGTCTGGCTGCTGAGAGCATACAAGGCTAGCCTCACAAAGTCGAATGAAACATGGTCTGGCTTTGGTAATGGCCAGTTGCAGACTGGTGCAAATGCTTCTGGCACTGGAGTGACCGTTCAATATATATCTCGATGCGCATCCGCCATCGCCTCTAAATTGTCCGGCTCACCCATATCACCGACATCACCGACATCACCAACCTCATCGAATCCGAGCACCACCAGCAGCATGTCTTCATCAACGTCGATCCCCACTACCTTGCCGATGTTCAATACATCTTTCACTCATAAGCTTCTGGCACCTCTGTCCGTTGCTTTACTCCTTCCCGCAGTCCTTTTATTCCGTCTGTCGGCGCCATGGTTTTATATCGGCCATAAAACAGAACGCCATCTAGCCCTGGTTTACATATCCGCTCTAGTGGCCCTCGTAGCTTATGGGATCGGCCTAGCCGGAATAAGTACTTCTTTCACAACGATCAGATCTACGGCATATCGTGCAAAACGTTCGTCTTCTTCGGCATTATTACAGACGGCACACGGCAAAGCTGGAATTGCTCTTTTCGCTGGGCTCTACGGCCTGGTTCCTTTGTTGATTGTTGTCTCTGCATGCATCAGAAGATCGCAGGATGGCGAGCGCGAGCAGAACATAGCTTCCAGAGGCCGCGCAAATTCGATGGAGACTGCAGAAAAGCTGACGCCTCAAGGCGTGCGGATCGGAAGTGCGTCCCATATTAATAATAGTCCATCTCCACCCTCATCTCCTCGCGCTCGGGTGCATTCTTGGGGAACATCTGGCATGAGGCGTGGAAGCCATGATGAACGGTTGTCTAACGACAGCGAGTCTGTCAGCTCTGCGGGTGCGCAACGGACATTCGAGGTCGTCAATCGCCCTCCTCGTCGCAGTCGTAATGCAAGCGGTAGCTGGCTCGCCGTTCCTATAGGGGAACCTCTCGGTTCACAACGTAGTCCCGTCACCGGTAGAAGTCTGAGAGATGTAGACTGGCTTGACCGGCGTCGTAGTTTGAATGCGGTGGTGAGTTTGTCCGCAAAAATAAACATCTGTTTTAATGATTTCACCACCAACAGGGTGAACTGGATTACCACCTGAGCCAAGCCAATCGTGCTCAAGAGTCTTCGACGCCAGCCACGACTGATGGTCTAGTGGTAACAACACCGGTCGTTGCACTATCCAATTCGCGGCCTATAATGCCTTGTTTATTTGACAGGATATTACGCGGCCTTTTCTACGCACTTCTGCTCGGATTATGCATACTCACCCTCTTGGCTTTATGGTCGAGGGCATCAAAAGCTATGTTCGCGGTGTTTCTAGTGTGGGTAGTGGCATTTTACGTTGCCCTTTTTATATCTTCCTGGCGTGGCAGACCACAAAAGTCGATTCTCACGACGCTGATATCTCGGCTCCGTGTGTCGGCACCCGCACCGCCATTGTCTTCGTTTTCTCCTTCCGTTTCTGCTGGCGCCGACCAATTCCCTTTCCCAACCGACTCTCGAAGTCCTTATGTCCATCAGCCACCCTACCGTGCCGCATTCTCAGGAGGTCACGATGACAATTTGCACGGAGGACCTCGCAGTGCTGAGACTGATGATCATGACGATGACGATGATGAGGATACCCGACAAAGAAGGATCGAAGACGAGGTAAGTTACACTTCGCATCGCACAGGATATCCCAGCTGAGGATCATTGCGACGTAGATGGGAAGGCGAGATGTGAACATAGTCACAGTACCAAAACGCCGACTGCTTATCGCCAACCCATCCTGATGCGCTCTCTACACACCGATCATTGTTGTTATACGACTATATCTTATATACCTCAGTCACATTCTTTTACTTGATTCGCATAGGAACATTCAGCATTGTTAGTAGAAAACTTTGCGGACAGTAGTCATCATGTCGCTGTATTTTTGTAATATGCAACATCCGTCCTTAGAACAGAAGTAAGTAACGGAGAAGCGATGAGAGGCTACGCAATATGAGATTACAAGATATGAAAAGCCAATGCGTCACGGCTCCCCCTCCACCGCCACATCTCGTCTCCATTTGTCTACACGGCCATATTTTGTTGCATCGTGTACGGGAGGTGGCGAAGGCATGGGAGGAGGTGGAGGCGCCATCATCATGGGCACTTGTATCGACGGTGCAAAGAAACCAGACCCCATCATTGAAGGGGGGGCGCCAAAAAACATATTACTAGCTTGCATCATCATCTGCTGCTGCTGCTGCGCCATTATTTGATACTGCGTTCGGCGCTGCTGTTCGGGGTGGAATGCTAGAGGCCTGTCGTCGTCGTCTCCTCCTTCAAGACCGTTCAACACTGGGGACGTTATCACCTTGGATACTCGAAGACCAAGTGGTTGGTCATCGTCATCGTCGGCCTCTCGTGAAGTCGGGTCAAAGTTGATTGAGGGAAGGCTCAATTTGGTTTTCTCGAGCAGGACCGATAGAGGTTTTTCCTCATCTGAGTCTGCTCGTGAATACTCCAGTCGTGTTGCTCGTTGAACTGCACGCCCGACCGTGGCAGCGAGAGGAATGTCCTCCTCGCTATCTTCATCCGCTTGTTGACCGCGACCCACATTCGGGTACCTTGGACCCTTTCCAGTGGTGCGTCTGGGCGCATTGTCTTCCTCGGAAGAGTCGCTGAACCAGCGTTCCGCAGGGGTACCTATGCCGCCTTGACCAGCCGTTGGTTGAGTCTCGATTGCGCTTTCGTCGCTCTCGCTTACATCATCCTCGGCAGGGACGGGGCCTCGGGCGGTGGTCTTCGGTATGGTAGGTAGCACCGGAGGCTCTTCAGACGCCCTCACAATTTGAGCTGTTGGTTCGGTGGGGTGTGCGGGACCCTGCAAGTCCGTTCTGCCCTTGCCTTGTGATTTACCTTTGCCTTTCCCACCTTTTTTGATGCGCCGAGCCTCTGCTGCCATCTCGCGTGTGCTTGCTTCGTCCGCTTCTCGCTTCTCTAAGGCTTCAATCTCTCGCAGCTTGGCCATTTCACGCTCCCATAATGTGTCCACGCCGAAGACAGATCGTGAGTTCGGTATTTTGGAACCTGGAGTCAGATTCGCTGAGGTAAACCGAGTGTCATCATCGAAATTGAGAAGGGGCTTGACGTTGGACGAGATGCGTCGACCCAAGGCTGGTTGAGAGTGTGATGATCCAAAAGAATTCATGTGCTGTGACGTGGGCCGTGATTGAAGGGAGGTAGGGTCAATGAGTCTACTGGAGCGTTGCATGTCACCACGTGCCATCATAGATGGGCGTTCATCGCCAGTAAATACTCTGCAAAGAAGCGTCAACCCAACGCGTTCAAATGATGCTGGTTGATAATATTACCGCTGCTTGCTGCGGATATGAGCTTTCCGCTCTTCAAGGTCATCGATCAAGCTTTTTCCGAAGAGTTTTCCTGCTCTTCGACCTGTTCCTGGGGGTTCTTCCACGATAACCGGCTCGAGCACGGGCAACTCCTCTTTTGGTGACTCAAGGTGTATCTGCTCACCGTCCTCTGTGGCACGGGGTAGTATGCCATCGATATCCGAGTACGCGACATCTCGCTGACCTCCCACCATGAGTGTGTTACGGAATGTTAGCTGGGACAACGAAAGGTTGATACGGGGGTTGGGAGTGAATGAGTTAGATGCAATTGGTACGGGAGACGGCTCGACAACCAACAAGGCCACAGACGACCGGCGGTTAGAGCGCGCACCCGGAGGCAACGGAGGTCCATCTGTAGATAATTGAAAACCGGCCCTGGGTTTATCAGGCTGGGGCGGCACAGTTGATGTCACGGCTTGCAAAGGACTGGGCATAACGAGTATCTTGGGTCTCAACAGTTCGAGAGTAGAGTAAGGACGCTCGCGAGCACTTCGACCTTGCCCCGTCATATCTGATCCATGGTCATTGTCCAAAAGCATATGGGACCCAAATGATGCGTTAGACACGGTGCGAGCATGAGCACCTACTTTAGGATCGAACCTTGATGCTCGCGACGGTGGCCGGAGGGGAAATGAGTTATCGTTCTCGCCGACCAAAGCCGCAGATGTTGGCATAGTCGCATTAGACGCCGCACGTGGGCGGTTTGACTTTGGATCAAATCGAGAGGCGCGTTCGGGAGAAGGAGGACTCAGTGAAAACGGGTTGGTCTCTTCCTCATTTGCAAGTACCCTCGAGCCCATAGTAGCACTGGAATAAGTTCTCTCATGGGTCGGGCGAGGATTGAGCCGGGAGGTACGAGATATAGGATCGTTCTCGTTGAAGTGTGAAGACGCAGGAGCAGAACCCGACGGGAACGGAATTGAATGAAAGGGTAGGGCAGCCGGCAATGTTTCTATAAGAACATGGGATGATGCACGACGTTGTTGCATTGGCATATGAGATTGTGTCATCCTGTCCAGATCGAGCGGAGAGCCGAAAGAACGTCGGCGTTTATCATCTATTGTTGGTCGAGTCTCCAGGAATGCACCCCCAGCTCCAAACTGGTCCATATTGCCTAGACTCATGGATCGCGCGCCAGCGGCACGGTGGCTTGCGGCTTGGGGGCCTGTACGGCGTAAAGACACGGGATGGGGGTTCAGAAGAGTCTCCATTTTTGCATTGCTCTTACTCCTGCCATGTTTAGATTCCTTGTCTTTAGGCATGAATGCGTCAAGTCCCCACGAGGTGAGATCGACTTCCATCTCGCCTTCACCCCTTTCCTCCTCTTCATACCCTTCGACTGTATCCGCCCCAAAGGGATTTCGCAGGGCTTCAATCGAGCCTCTTGACCTCCTCTGGTCCAAACCGGACTCCCGACCACCTAAACTTCCCCTTTCGCTGGGGAGGGATACTCCAAGATAATCGCTCTTCCGGGCAGATGGAACGCGGACGTTCCGACGGAGGTGAGCGAAGATAGCACTCTCGTGAGCAGAGCGATTTGGGGCGTCGGGATTGGAAATGTCGTTGTCGTACTCTGAGTGATGGCATTGTATGTCAGACTAGTGTTTTTGTGAATCGAGATAGGGGAATATTTAGCATACCAAGCAGCGCCGCAGCTAATTGCAAACGAGAAAAGGCCGCCATAGGATTACTGCCCTGGTATTCAGGGTGTTCGGGTTCAGTGGGTTGTAATTAGGGTATCAGTGTGTTTCCTGTGATTGCAGATGGAAGAGCTGCAGCTGTTTACATATATCCTGAGCGGACAGCGTATTCTGTTGACACGTGACATAATATATTTTCACTCGGAGGTATAATAAATCCTGTGTCAAAGTTCGTCATGCGACGGAGCCACCAGATTGCCATTCTCGTCAACCTCCTCCATCTCAATCGATATCTGGTTGAAAGGATAGAACGATCAGCGGCACTGACGTTTGGTCACGGTGAAGGTATAGTTGACTAACTTTGTCTTTCATGTCGTCCGGAACGACGACACGGGCCTTGCTATCTTCTTCGAGTTTCAATGATCTGTCACTTTCTTCCTTGGGTAATTCAGGATCAACAGGTGGAGCTGGTTTCACGGTCGTGTCAGTAGGTGCTGTCTCCGACACGCCTAAAGATCGTCGTAACACACGATCCACGCGAGAGAGGAAACTATGCAGACAAGTTGGCCGACTCTTCAGTGGTGATTATTTTATATCAGGGGCATGATTCCTTACCCGTTAGAGTCCGGCACGTCGAACCCTGAGCGCACGAGAGCGCCATCGATAAGGATGGAAGCTATTTCCTTGAGTTCATCTTCAGCATCCAAGTCTTTCCCCTCCTCCTCAGATGGAAGCTGTTGTACGCGGCGAAGAAGACCTTCTATCAACGGGGAGCGGGGATTTATTTCCAGGAGTTTTTGCTTTTTGGCAAACTCGTGCATGACACCTTTATCTTGTTTGTTCGACGTGCCTTGAATCACGAGTTTAACATACCAATATCGAGACGAATCCAACTCTGAATATACGTACTCATCAGCTTTTCAACATTAGCGGTGTATCCGTTGATATCGGCGACTACCGCGCACGGCGACGAGACAAGCCTGTTGGAGATGACAACTGGGGCCAGCGTCAGTAGTGTTCCACTCATACATTAATGTACCAGATACGATGAACTTACCATCCCTAACGACATCTTTGGCTTCGACTTGCAGCCACTCCAAGAGTGGTTTGAATTTCTCCGTGAGCTCCTGCTGTAGCTCTCGCTCTTCTTCCGCGTATAATTCTTGATGAGAAAGCGTTACGACCTGTCTGCCAAACCAATAAAGTGCTTTACGAACCTTCATCCCCAAACTTCAAACCAGCCTTGGCGACATCCTGGAAACTGAACCCCCTGTTGATGATATATCAGCGAGAGGTCGGCCAAATACAAGCAAGCAAGCAACTTACTTCCAGCTCCGAATATTTTGGATCAGGATTTCGTCCAACGGTTCGCTGAGAAGGAGTACCTCGTATCCTCTAGCTGAAAGCTTTTCCACAAAGACGCTCTTAACAAGTTCTTCCGCCGACTTCCCAAGCTCTGCAAGATAGAAGATCTTCCACAGAGTCAGAGCGAGAAGGATAACCAATTCCAAGGCATGGCATACCTGCTTTTGACCCTGTTTTTTATTTTCTAGATACTATATAGCCAACGGAGTGTATTTAATTGACCACGTCTGTACGTTCGAATCATGAGACTTACTTGATCTAGTGAGGCTACATTCCTTTGATTTGTCGGGTAACGCGTTAGAGCCACCAACTTGTTGCGATTCTTCTGGTCATCAATGGCACCCAGCTTCAACACGGAACCGAAAGATTTCTGCACCACTGCAAATTTCTCTTCGTCTTCAGACATGCGAGTAAATGTCTGTACAAGGTGTTTGATAATAGCTTGTTTGAGTTGTTTCAAAAAGCGGGTAGACTGAAGGGTTTCTCTCGAGACGGTCAAAGGCAAATCATCGGCTGTAAATGGTTAAGCTTTTGAGAGGGTTTAGTGACATAATCGACGCACCATCGACTACTGCCTTCACCCAGCTGGCCCATTTCGGCAGACCTTCCTCCCCAAGATCAGACGTTATGAAGACGCGCTTCACCATTAGTCTAATATCTCCGGACGCGCCTGCCGTTGGGGCTTGCCAGTATGATTCTGGGAGTTTGGATGGAACATATATGATGGCACGGAAAGAAACACCAGATCCAGAGTCGCCAGAGAAGTGATGCCAAGCTAAAGGGGCCGTAAAATCCTTGAAGGTAGCCTGGTAGAACAAGGTGTACTCTTCGTCCGTAATCATTTTGGGGTCCCTAACGTGATGGTATCAACAAACAGGAAAGTAGATCCAGGAACCGTTGGACTTGCCGCATCCAAAGAGGAGGTTGAGAGTTGAGCCGAACCCACTCTTCCACAAGGACAGATTTCATCTTCGGAGATGGATCCTCCTCATATTCAGCCTTGTCGAGAACTTCCTCTACAGTAACCTCATCGTCGTCCATCCTCTTTTCCTCAGGGGTTTCAGATGGTGTTACAACAGGAGTTTCAGTCGAGCCCTCGTCTGGTACCTCTTCGAACCTCTCAGAAAACAGGAAAATCGGGAAAGTCGTAGAGAAAGATGAGTGCTTGTTACTGTATTGATGTTAGGAGTGTCTTGTGAGATGGGTGGGCTTGAGCGCTTACACTAATTCAGTCAACTTTTGGCCATCGAGAAGCTCAAAAGCGTCTTCTTTCAGGACCATGGTTATTTCTGTTCCTCGGCCGAGAGTATTACCTCTTGGGTCAAGGTAAATGTCGAACGAGGTATCGTCGGAGGATGAACTGAAGACATATTGCATGGGATTCGGATTCTTGTCGGATTTGGGAGCGATAGATGACACGTAAACCCGATCGGAGACGAGGAAGCTACAAGGATAGTGGCGACGGCATTCAAGAGTGTCCAGCACAGTCAAAGCATCTGAGGTACCTGCTGTAAAACCCAAGACCGAATGCGCCAATTAGATTCCCGTTTCCACCTTGATTTTCAGCCTTTGTAAGGAAGTCAGATGTTCCAGACTTTGCTAAAGTTCCCTACGAGGTGTAATATTCAATTGTGTTGTAGGCACGAAAGCATGGACGGGGTCCTCACTAGATTGGTGGTCAACTCCTCAGACGTCATTCCGATGCCAGTATCTGGGAACAAGTGAGTTTGACGGAAGGTATTCGTGTAGGTATCAGATATTGCTAACCTGAAATGATGATTTGACCACTACCATCCGCATTTTTGACTGCTTTGATGGTAATATTTAATGGATCTACACCATTCCAGACAGTTTTGTCCGTCAGGGCGGTTAAACGTAGTTTCTCAAGCGCGTCATTAGCGTTTGAGATCAATTCGCGCAGGAAGACATCCCTAGGAAAAGGAATGTTATTAGAGTGGAACCACAAGCCTCTTGACACACCTGTGCGAGTATATACTACGAATAAAGCATGATGTCAGGAGGTGAACCAGGTAGTTGGTCGTGATCAACTGACCTGGAGACGACTATTTTTCGAAGGCGCGCTACATCGCTCTGATAGACGTGTTTCTCCTTCGGCACATCAGCGGAATCGGGGGCGTGGGCAGAGACATATGATGAGATGATGGAGAGGGACAGCAAAAGTAGTTGTAGGAAATTCATGGAGGAACTGAGCCCGGGTATTGGCTTTTTATTTTCACGGAATGACTGACGTGTCAGTCACGCGACTTGACCGTTACAAGGTTAAACTATACTACACCCAAATGTACAGACAACTTGGGAGCTGGTAGTTGCGATAGGTAATCCTGTACTACATCAGCTCATACAACAGGACCGGCTTTGGTAGACAACTCACCCGTATCCATCGTTCCCGTTGCTCAGGAACATGGTCAAAATTGATATACCTTTTATCATTCTTTAGAACGTTCGATGAGTTTACACTTTGCCTGTAAGAAATAACGAATCACCTTCAAAACCCTCTCCACTTCATGCACATCAACGCCTTTCGCCAAGGCCTTCATGTCGACCTGTAAAGCTTCAGCAACTCTCTTTCCCCGGATAGAATATATTTCAACGAACCTTACCACCACCCCCTTCTCCGGCGTCCTCCTCGAGCTCATCTGCTTTGACACCACCGTCAACCCCTTCCCCACCGATTTTGTTTAACCTTCCCCAGAATTCCACGAAGGAATTCTCTCCCAACATCTCGTCGAACGCCATTCTCGCCTCATTTGTGCGTTCGCGTTGCCATTTTTCAAATTCATGTTCCAAAGACTGAATGTCGAATTCGAGTTTGGTAGTGGGCAGGGAGGAGAGCAAGGCGGGGAGGGGTAAGGAGGAGAAAGGGGAGGCGAGAGAAGGTGCTTGTGATTGAAACAGCATATGTAAATGCTCGAGCTGTTTGTTGCGTAACTGTTCCATGTGAGTGCGGAAGAGATACAGTTGCTGGTTTGGTGGGAGTGGCGATCGTATGAAGCGAGGGTCGGTTTTGAGCTGCGGGAGGGCAGCATCCCATCTCGTCTAACAACGAGAAAAACAGTTCCAAAATTATCCCTACCCCAGATGTTTACGTACCTGTGGATCTCGGACGGCATCTGTCAGCATAGTTCTGAACAAAGAAAACATCAGGACGAGCACCAAAAACACCCCGCTTCTAAGAAAGGACGCAACTTGAATTCCAATTCGCCCTCTTTCGTGTTCAGACCCATCCTGGACCGCCTATGATCAGCTTCTAGACGATCTCGCTCAGTTCTGACCTTGTCTTCCCGTTCTTTTAAGGCTCGTTCCTTTCTTTCCTTGTGAGCGCGTTGTCGATCATCTTCGTTCGTCGCACATTCGCCGGCAGTGAGAAGCCCGTCAGTACCAGAGATGACAGTCATCGTTGATTGAGTTGCATGTGCTTTCAGAAAGGTATTGAAAAACTCTTCGCGGAGTGATACAGACCCAACGGCATCATAACGAGGATCTTTGGAAAGTGTCCGCTTCACCTAGAAAGGGCCCATTAAGATATGAATGGACGAACGTATGGTAAGACCCAACAAACATCCTTCCAGAGGGAATCTGAGTTGAAAGGTCCACTGTCCTTTAGAAGGGCGAAAAACTCTGTTTCGACGTTCTGCACTGCTACCCGCTTTCCTGATAAGCAAAGCATGTGCGTAAAGATAGATCGACAGCACTGAAACGAGAAAAGCTCACGTTCGCCGAGCTCTCTAATGTATTCCCTAAATCGTTTCTCTCGTTCGCGATCATCACGACCCCAACCCCAAAACCGTCGGTTTTTTTTCCATGCCTTACGAAATTCTCCCCAGCTTGCCCTCGTGCTCGTCACTTCTTCTCGTAACAGACGCTCGAATTCTTCTTTCGGGGTTGCTGCGTCTTTCTCCTTCTTGACATGTTTCTGACGTAACTCGCGTGCGCAATCCCGGCAGTATTCGTCAAAAGCTTCACGACGGGCCGAGACAGATGGGAGTAGAACGTATCGTGGATCCGAGACAAAGAGGGGAAGAGACGTGTCCCAGGGATACAGGGGGTTTACATCCTTCTCCCGGAGAAGGGTCTGGCAGAAAGTTAGAACAGATGGAGGGCATCCATAGAAAGGACTGACTTTGAACAATGCTTTCGCTTCCTCGAGGGAGAGATCCACCCTCTGCGGCATGCTTAATTGCGGGGCCTCTTTCTGTTTCCCATCTGGGTCTTCTTTTGCTTTCATGGTCTCCTGATCCACCCTTCTACTCTCTTCCTCTGCCTCGACAGCCAATTGGGCAGCCGCTTGCCGCTGCCATTCCTCTTCTTCACCGCCATCGCTTTCCTCCTCGTCCTCTTCCTCCGCTTCTGTCCTCGCCCTTTTCGGTATCGTGAACGCATCCAAGGGAATGTCATCATCTGCTCTTCGCTTGACTGCATCCTGTACCTCTGACTTGATGCGCTCAATCTCCAGCCTTTTGGTCTTCTCTTCTTTCATTTTTGCTTCTCCCAGTTCCCACTCTTCCTTCGCATGTTCTCCCCTTTCTAGTGCTTCCACGGCCTCTCTGATTTCTTCTGGCACCATCCAAACACTTTCTTTCTTCAATTTGTGTGAGTAGAAAACATTTCCTTCAGTCGTTTTCACTCGTAACCAGCCAGTTCCGGGTACCGGAGTCTTCAAAAGTGGCTTCTCCTTCTTCTTTGTCTGCGATGTGGCAGGCGGGGGAAGATGGGAAAACGCGGGTAGTGGTCGAACATATGTTGATTCTTGAATTTGAGCATTGTAGTAGTAAACTTGACCACCCGGACCTGTGATAAAATGATATCAATGTGCAATGCGTGTAATTATATAGCGTACCAACGTGTTCCGTCCATCCTGGTGGCAGTGGTGGTGGTCCCATAGCAAAAAGTGGTGCGGACATTTGCAGAGAGGTCGGCGTGGTCACGACTAGTAGGCCACAATATGGATCGATTTTCCCGCAGTATTCTAGTTGTGAAATTTAGTTTCTTGTTAGCAAAAATCGAAGGATTTCTGTACCGGGCTGTGTGCTAATACTATAGCATATGCTTGTGGTTTATTGTCCAAAGGTGTATCTTGTGAAGTATGGTCCCGAAAAAAACCAACACTGGCATGAGTATAAAACTTGGTCAGTGCAAACAAAAACCCTACCAAAAATTTCCAACAAAACTACAGGTAATTAAAATACCTACCATATCAAACTCCAATGCTAAAATCAATGCATGATGGCCCACGCTTAGTCGCGTTGACAGGAATACTCATCGCTCACGCGGTAATATCTCAGTCGTCCGAGTCGAATGCTTACCGTGACAGTAAGTAGATCGTCCTACTTACAGCTTAGAAAGACTGGCAGTCCTCAGGCATCCGCTCCTTCGGAGACAAGCCAACACGACTCAGGGATGAACAGGACAGTGCTCTGGAAATTAGGTACACGCATCCTCCCTTGCCTTACTTCTGATCCAGAGCTATGGCTCGCCAATTTCATTAACAGAACCAATATCGGTAACGCCAGCGCCTCTCAAATCGTAACGACAGTACGTGACCCAATCTTCTTGCGACTGCTAGCATAAATATGAAAGGGGTAGGCCGGTTGGTCGGATATTCACCCTGGCAGGACTTACCACAATCCTATTTAATCTTCTGCTGTCTTTTACCGACAGCACATCATCCAAATTCTCACAGAAGAGGACAGACATTTTGCACGTAAGAATGCAGCGAGGAGTACTTTCTAGACTAATTTTGGTCTGCTCTAGTTCGACGGTTTCAAGCTGCAGTTTCGTCTGCCTTGGCCGCCCCTCTGTCAGAATCTAACTCTGTTCGTGCTTCCGTTGTCAACAATCAGTAAGATACAAAGTTAGGTTGTGCATAACTTGCGAACCTTCTATATCCATGTTTACTAAGGCACGCAGAAATTTGAGTAGAGGGAGGTCGTCAGGCTAGCATATGTCTGAATACTCACCCTAGGACGCACTGGCCGACTGGAATTGCATACTTCGAGCTTGTACTATTCCTGTGAGTCATCCCGTCGGCGATATGATCTAGCTTTAAATGACTAAATGACTTTTCTTCAAGGCTAACCATCATCACCATCGTCGTGAGTGTGAAGTACGTAAGGTACAGTATCGCCCTTGCATTCGTTGTTCTTGCGTGGATGAGTAAACTGTCGTTCTCGTGGTCTCTTTTACGCTGTTGATTTTGAATACTAGTAGTACGACATATTGGATATGGGAGAATAAAGCACATAAAGGAGATCGTCGACAACACAACATTACAGCGGTTTCGTACACTAACTTTTTTTTTTTTTGAAAATAATGTACGTAAACGATTAGTAATGAGATCTGGAAGGTGCCGTCCCAGTTGCGACCACAACAAAAACATCAGCATGGATTTGAAGCATCGCGCGCTCTGGCTCCTCAAGCACGACTACATCCCGGCCGACGTCAGTGAAACCTTTGGCGTATCAGAACGGAGTCTTCAGCACTGGAAGGCAAACCAAGCTCCTTATGGTACAGTTGTACCCCCCTTGTTTGCAGTTCGTGGTCAGCCCCACATTCTCAATTCCGACATGACGCATGACTTATTCGCACTCCTCGAGGAGGCCCCGGAGATGTTTCTCAATGAGATACAAGAATGGTTAGCCCTTGCATACAATACTGGGATATCATGAACCACCTTACATGACATCATTTGTGACTCCAGTCTTACATACAAGCTCCTCCGAAGCTCCGAAGGGCAGCGGCAGAGCGAAACGATGATCAGAGGGAGATATGGCAAGCCGGAGTGATCAGCTCCATTTTAGGAGTAGCTGGTCGGCAAGTGGTAGGACCTCGTAAACCCTCGGTTATATATGGCAATGGCATAAGCGGTTCGACGAGTTCGAATAACAAACACATCTGAGTGAAACTAAGTAGTACATGCAGCAGTATTTGCTTAATCAAACATCATAGGTTTGCAGTGGAAAATCGAACGTGTGTGTGCTAGTACCCATGAAAAATTAATATCCACATTGAATGTGCATAGCTAGTACTTGAAAAAAATTGATATCCTATTGACTGGTCAGTGGGAATGAATGAATGATGAGGCCAAGCTTTGAGGTGTCATGACATGACTTCTACCCCTATCTAGTTTCCTTTTTCAAACATTCTTTCATCCTATTTCAGACATTTACACAACCTTTAAACAATTGCCACATGGACATTCCCACCAATTCTTTTATTATATCTTCTTTGATCACAAGCCACAACAACTGCATTCTGCTCCGGACTCGGCCTGCCACATGGGAACTCCACCAATCTATTTCTATCCGCAACTGATCGGGTTTTGTTCTAATCCCCATTTGGACTAATGATGACAAGGCACACCATTCCCAACTCGCTTCCAGATTCTGGACCCACAAACAATTGATCACACTTCTATCGATTGATCACCAGATAAACCTGACAGCCGCCAATCATTATTTCGGTCCATAGCCTTGCCCATAGCCTTGCCCACAGCCTAACAACTGCAAGGCTATCCTGCTATCCCAGTCCACAAACATGCACTGACCTCATGCCTGATGATCACCTTTATTTAGTATATTCCTTTCTTCACATTTCCTTTCTCTCTTGTGCTATGCACATTATCACCTGACAATTGCCTGCAAGCCTAGCGTGTCCAATTTATGTCCCAATGTAGTAATACACAGCCACCTGTACCATTTAGTATATATATTGAAATAAACGAGTAACAGACTTTCCAGTCTGTTATCTCAGGATTACCACCATATCTATGGGGCTTCCTTCTAAGATGGCTTTCTGGCGACCTCTCTCCTCTCTCTTCCCACTTATCCTCCTCCTCTAACCTTTTGCTTCATCCTCTGGTCTTGTATCTTTACAGGATAACCAGTACTTTATTGTATTTGGTGTTGCCCTGACATGAGGAGGGCGGATATGACATATGTTGGTGTGAAATGGCGACGGGGTGACGAGAGAGAGAGGATAACCGGGGGAACGTTGGTGGAGGGCGAAACAGGTGATGGTAGTTGAGTGTTTCGACAGGGAAAGGGTAAGGCTTGTGTATATTATTGGTGATAGTGATGTGGTGCGGGTCGACATCAGGGATATTGTGGGGCACCATATCACATAACAACTTGATGGCTTGATCTATGAGGAGTGAGTGAGATTGATAGATTGACCAGAAGCATGTATATGTATACCAATAGTGGGAATCCGCCCCATGCACGCCCAACGCTCACGAGCAGCCTGGGATGACAGTCAGTGAGTGATACAGCACCTTGGTTTTACGATGATTCAACTGTCTTTGATGAGTTTTTTAATGTGAGTGCGTGAGTTTGCATTGCCAACTGGCAATGGAGCTTTGATGGTGCATCTTGATATGACAGGAGGGGCCCTGTGGGCTAATGAATGTGATAAGGCATGCATGGTAAAGAACTGATATGTGGCACAGTGAAAGACTTACCGACTAATCCTATCATGTATTTATTCTTTTGAAGATTGTGTAGTCGATTGTCCCTTGGGGTTTGCGATACTGAAGGGGGGAGAGATGATCTGAAACAATTGGGTTTGCATAGAGTTAAAGAAGCAGATACTGAGATAGGGGGTGAAGATGATACAGAGGATGCTGGGGTATGGATGTAAGAGGTAGATGGGGGACGAGACAATATTGTTGTGGGTAGAGTGTGATATGGCTGCCAGCACACTCGAGTGAGGGGCCCTGTGGGCTAACAAATGTGATAAGGCGTGCATGGTAAAGAACTGAGTTGGGGTGGATAGACGAGACCAGCTTGAGTTTTTTAACGTGAGTGTGTGAGTCTGCATTGCTGGCTGACAATGGAGCTTCGATGGCGCGTCTTTGATGTATGTTCACAAACAGATTATCATAATAAGCTGTAAGAATAAGAAGTGGTGGTAGTGACTCACCATACTGGAGCAAACTCCGAACATAAGGTTCGACCTGGACGCGTCAGCATGCCTCTGAATGAACTTGCAGATTTTACTACAAAGGCCACCAGACCGGTTATAAACTACCTTAAACTCAATGCACAGTACCTGTCCGTTTAGATAGGTTGTGCTACTGGTGTATGGTATGAGTTAAAGTATAGTTACTGTAAATACGTGTAAATAAAGGGCATATATGCCCGATTCGGTATTAACATAAAATAAGGAATAAATGTAGGAACAGGGCAAAGCCCGGTTCCTTACACCGGTCATCTGCCAGCGATGCCATGCATCATTTGAGAACAGAACAGAATAGTACTTCATGCAGGATAGGAAAGGAGACGGCCCTGGCAAACACATCTGTGCAGGTTGCCGTCAGCACTACCTCAGGAAAAGTGAGACGATCAGACATACCACAGGTCAGTTATCATATATCATATGTCCTTCTTCACAATTGAGTATGCTGCAGGTCCGAGTCACGGGCCCAACTATCAGCAGATTACTCCGGAATATCAGATTACTCCGGAACGGCAGGTGAATATCAGCACACAAAAGGCAGTTGCGGCGGCTCAGAGACAGGGTGCAAGTTCAAACTACTATTAAGAGACATGGATCAGCTGAAATGGCACACGGCAGGCTTCAGTCATCCGTTACGAGTTAGTGCGCATGTCTACCCTGCCGCTGCAAACCAGAGCCTTCCCTGGCCAAAGTGTACTGATGTTGTGCAATCTGGAAAACAAGTAAATCAGAATCAGCCAGTGCTTCAGGGAGGGCTTTATCTCATAGTACTCCCCAAATTTGTGTCTAATCGTGAAACACAAGCCGACTATGGCTATCAGGAAGCACATAAAATGTATGATGAGATGTGCCAGTTCTTTGCACAAAAGGCCTCGTCAACACACCAGAACGAAGTGGTGGTGATAAAGATGATGATGATGTCGTTAAAACCAGGTTGCAAAAATCCTCAAATTGTTTCGGTACAGAGTAAAAATGTAATTGTTAAGCTTTATTATTTACACTGATGAGTCTTTTACAGAACATATCAGAAACTGTATCAAACATCCCTCTGCACATTGGTGTCCAAGATCTCAAGGCGGTCACGTTCTTCACCTTGCTACCTCTTTACAACAGGTGGTCCAAAGATCACTCGCTCTTGATTGACGACTTGTGTTTGCGTTTCAAAGACTGGGTCGAACTTATTCCTTTGGGACCTGACAATGAGGATGTCAGTGCGATCTCTAGCAAGTTTTATGCGCCGAAAGGAAAATCAAAAGTGCTCCAACTTCAAGCGAACAAAGTCCTGGATCTATATCTGGAGCTAAGCTATGAGACATTTAGTCAAGTCTTAGAGCATTTGGAGGACCTACAAAACGAAGAGGTGAGTCATTTCATTGACGATATTGAAGATAAGGTTACGATTATAGTGTAGTTCGTAGTCCAAGAGCAACCAAGGAAGATGAAGCTTTCCTACATCACCGAGAGCGAGCGCAAAGCCAGTGGCGAAAATCCGACACCAGTGCCTGATTCCAACTTCGAGCTTCCAAGTCCCATGACTGTATTACAATGTGTTAATGCAGCTAAAGCCCCAAGGAAACGGCAACTTTCGGTAAAGAATTCTATCCACCTTTACTCAAAACCGTGACAACTAACAAAGTTAACGACAGAAACCTGGCACCCGATCTCCACCGCATATCCGGCCACGCACATATACCAATCGACCTTATATCGGCCTTGCAACTACTGTTCCTAGCCCCTCCGCACAGCTGCCTGCACAACTCACAAAACTGATCTCACCGGCACCGACCACTGATGATGTGGTGCATGCACTTCGAGCTCAGACAGCTCCCTCAAAGAAAAATGTCAAATCTCTCTGTGAGTATATTACTTGTTATTCAATTTAAATACCATAATTGTGATTATTTGCAGTCAATCTCAAGTCGCTCAAGTGCAAAATCTATCCGACAGCGGCTGCCAATTATTTCAGCCTCATCAGTCATGCGCGCCAATTCAATGCAATCAACAATTGCACTGGTCCCACAATCCTGACCTTAATGTACGACCATGTCGCAAAGCCTAAATATGGTGCCTTCAAGCAAGCATTATTCAGGCATTTAGAATGCCCAGTCCTTGGAGAAACGAGTTCTGTCATCGTTAAACAATGTTGGTACACCTCCCAAGTTACAGGGGGTCACCTTATCTACGATAACCACTCTCAAGTCTCGAAACTCAGTGGCGAAATCAACTGCCTGTGTTGGGCATCGGCCTTAATGGGTATCGTATGTGATTACATTGACAATTTCACAATGCTACATGGTCCAGCCCCGCTCACGATTCCAAGCATGTGTTTCGTCAACAGCACACTCGCCATAGCCGAAGAAACTCACGATGGATATTTACTCAAGGAAACTATCAACAATGTGTTTGATGGGGCCTTCGTCAAGTACATCGAGAATGACTCAGCCAAACCGTTGTCACACCTGAAACTAGGTTTCAGTTATGTTACATAGAATATACCTTCAACAATATCCTCTATTTCACAAAGCCAATTACAACTTCATACAGGATTGACAAGCTGCAGATAGTCTATCACCATACCACATGACATAGGGGAAGGAACTAAATCAGGATATACTATGCATCACATGACAACATTCTACAAGAACAAACACAGGAATGATTATGTTACATCTAAAACTGGGTTTCAGTTATGTTTTACAGCAAAATATCACCCACAATATCCTCTAATACACAACACAAGTTATGCCATAATATTCCTATTACACAAAACAAGTTACAGAACAATATTCCCTATTGCACAACACAAGTTACAGATATTCTACCATTAAGTCACATGCCATATGGGAATGCATTACATAAACCAGGATAGATTATACATCACAAAACAAGACTCTACAAGGACAAATACAGGAATCTCATTGTTTTACATATATGGCAAGAACTGACTGCATTAGAAATT
>QLPF01004182.1:2649-26137 GCA_003314045.1 Hygrophorus pudorinus | reverse complement strand
TCAAAGGCCTCATACACCTGTGTCACATACATCCTATTAATATTGCATTTCAATGCAGAAGGTAACTCCTCCTTTGACTTGAACTATGACCTCGTTGCTGGGTGACGCTAGTGAAATGGGTCTGTGAGGACATGTCGTTGCACTAGGGCATGCTAAACAAGAAAGAAAAAGTATACAAAGGAACGGGGCACTGGACAAACTGGAATATCGCTTCAGTCAATCATGAGTACGTGGATCTCGGACTTTGGTCCAAGACGTCCCATGCACGAACTGGCTCAAATTTAGTTTAGTCGCTCGTCTGCCAATAACAGCGGTGTTCCTTGGTGACCATAGTCCCGACCGATGGTAGTGCGGAACCCAGAATAACAGCTCCCTGTCCCTTCGCAACATCCACCCATTCACCGGTTTTGACCAATCTCGAAAATGATCACCAGAGTCTTGACTACGACCCGATAACGTATCCGTCGCCGTTTCTCTCTCTGCATCCCAGTCCCACACCCGGATAGTCTGGTCGTATGAGCTCGACACGATCTTCTTGTTGTCCGATGAAAACATGGCACACGTTACCAAGGCCGTGTGTCCTTCCAATGCCAACACTGGCTTTCCCGTCTTTGCATCCCATACTTGGACCCTGTCGTAAGAACCTGACACAATGTACTTGCCATCGGGCGAAAACGCAACAGAATGAACGGCACCCGCGTGTCCTTCGAAAGGCCCTGATACCACATGTCCTGTCCCTGCGTCCCACACCCGGATAGTACAATCGACCGAGCCCGACGCAATCTGCTCGCCATTAGGCGAGAAAGAAACGGAGGAAACTTGACCTGCGTGTCCCTCGAAACGCCCTGATGGCACTCCCGTCTCTGCATCCCACACACGGACAGTCATGTCCGCAGACCCCGAAACAATCTTCTTACCATCAGAGGAGAATGTGACGGACGAAATCCCATCCGTGTGTCCTTCGAAAGGCCCAGACACAACATTTTCGGTCTCTACGTCCCACACCCGGACAGTCTTGTCACGAGCACCCGAAACGATGTGTTTGCCGTCAAGCGAGAACGCGACAGACCAAACCTCATCTGTGTGTCCTGTCAAAGGTCCTGACACCGCACGTCCTGTCTCTGCGTTCCACACCCGGACAGTCTTATCATCAGAGCCTGAAACGATCGTTCTGCCGTCACGGGAAAATGCAACGGAAGTGACTTGTCCTTGGTGTCCTTCGAAAACCCTTGGCTTCAGTCTTCTCATCTCGGCATCCCAGATCCGGAGAGTCCTGTCGGAAGAGGCTGAGATGATCTCCTTGCTGTCGGGCTTGAACGCAACAGAAAAGACCGCACCAGTATGCCCTTCGAAAGGTGCTGGTGCTAGCCTTCCCCCTTCTGCGTCCCACACTCGGACAGTCTGATCTAAGGAGCCTGAAACAATCTGCTTGCCATCAGGCGAGAGTCCTACGGACAAAACCGCGCCACTGTGTCCTTCGAAGGGCCCTGAAACCTCCGTTGCTGTCTCGACATCCCACACCCGGACAGTGTTGTCTTCAGAGCCTGAAACGATCTGCTTGCCGTCGGGCGAGAATGTCACGGTGCAAATCAAAGCAGTGTGTCCTTTGAACGGCCCTGTCACCATCTGTCTTGTTTCTGCGTCCCACACACGGATGGTCTCATCAGCAGAGCCTGAAACGATATGCTTGCCGTCGGGCGAAAAGACAGCACAGTAAACTTCACGTGTGTGTCCCTCGAAAGGGTCTGAAGGCACTCCTGTCACTGCATCCCACACTCGGATGGTCATGTCACCGGAGCCTGAAGCGATCTGCTTGCCATCAGGAGAAAATGCAACGGAGTTAACCCCACCTGTGTGTCCCTCGAAAGGGCCTGAAGGCACTCCCGTCTCTGCATCCCACACCCGGATAGTCATGTCACCGGAGCCTGAGGCGATCTGCTTGCCGTCTGGAGAAAACGCAACAGAATAGACTGCACTTTTGTGTCCCTTGAAAGGTCCGGATGCCAACTTTCCGGTGTCTGCGTCCCACACCCGGAGGGTATAGTCATGAGAGCCTGATACGATCTGCTTGCCGTCAGGCGAGAATGTCACGGCGCGAATCGAAGCCGTGTGTCCTTTGAAAGGCTCTGTCACCATCTGTCTTGTCTCTGCGTCCCACACACGGATGGTCTCGTCAACAGAGCCTGAAACAATGTGCTTGCCGTCAGGCGAGAACCCAACGGACCACACCGCACCCGTATGCCCTTCCAAAACTTTCACGTTGGCGGGCCAGTCTGCCATTCTGCCAATATCGACAGAAAGTCGTCGTGGAATTTGGGATATATACTGTTTTGATACTAGTGAGTTCGTAGGTGACAAGGGCAAAGCTGATATATAGATATGAGGGGCACTGAATGAGATCGCGCTCTGGAATATCGAGACGAAGGAAATAGCGTCAGTTGCAAATGCTGCAAGATCATCGCCGTGAGCCTGAAAAAAAACAATGCTCAGACCCTAATCCCAGACTCTGACGCATGATAGAAACCTACTTTGATCCATTTGACAACGGTTTCAAGAGCCTGTGACGCAATGTCCACCTTGTTTATCAGACTCAAAACTTCTAACCAATACAGGAATCGGACGTGGAAGAACTCTCCGAGCATTGCCAGAAGGCCGGGTTCAAAAAGAACTTCTTGAAGATGATCTGCCCAGAAACGACATGCATAAGACAAGGCAGGGGGAATTTGACGGTCTATGTCATTGGCAAGGTCGGGAATGTCATCATTGGGGATATCAGATGTTTCCAATCCGCAGATATTGAACCGAAGTCCCTCCTTCATTATTCGGAAGCACGCGAGAGCGAGGTTGCGGTGGTGGAAAGACACATCAATTGACCAGGGGAGACTTCCACACTGATGTGCGTCGGCCAGGTAATCCGGGAACGACGCATGCAGGGCTCGAACGACCTCACCTGGAGTCCAATGGAGCAGACAACGCAGACGGATCAAGATATACCAAGACGATCGGAAGCCGTGTAAACCAAGAATTCGATCCATTGTTGTGTCCGAAAGCGGAACTCTTCCAACGACAATAACACCCAACACCGCACGGAAGTCTGCACCGACCTGATCGTTGTCCCACTTGCCAGCCGAACCAAATGCGGTTCGATAGAGTGCATCCAGCGCACATTCGGCTTCTCTGGGATGGGGCTGAAGAAGGATGCCGAGTTGCTGGTCTGGGTGATGCCCTTCCTGAATGAATCTGATGGCTGTCGATGCCCAAATGAACAGACCGGCTGAAGACTTGGTCAAAAGCTGCATTGTCTCTTCTCCCGGCCAGGTGTGGGACAACTGGAACGTCGGTTTCTTTCGAAGAAGCGCCATGTGGTGATGAATAAAGGAAGATATGTCCGCGTCGTTGGACTCATTCGTAATACCGAGTTCCATACTGTCAATATTATCGCAACCTGAGAAAGCGTCTTCGATATCAGATTCTCTGCGACTGGTGATTAGAAACCGAAAATACGGGGGAAAATGGGGCAGTTCTCGGGCCAACAGACTCAAAAGATCCTTCCACGAGACATGATCACCACAGTCATCCAGTGCGTCCAGAATGACGACGACAGGGCCTTGTCCATGCAGTTCATTAAGAGAGGCGAGTGGCTCGAGCAGCAGCTTCGTAAACTGAACGCGCATCGGCGCTTCGGTGACCCCGGAGTCACGCCCGATGGATTCACAAATGGCAGCTTTTATATTAAAACTCGCAAGCTTGTGGGAGAGCGTGCGGATGACGACCGCGGGTTGGCTGTTTGTAGGGTCGTTCCTGTCGAAGAATACGAATGCAGCAAGCCTGTTAAGCGCCCGGAAATATTCCGCGATTGTGGTTGAGATCGTGCTCTTGCCTGACCCCGCGAGACCATACAGCCAGAGCGCGTTTGCGTTTGTGGAGGGTGTCGTCAGCCAATCGGTGACCCACTTGAGAATATCCTGCCGAGTCTCGGGCAGACACTCTGGCCGCGAGAATGCGTCCATCCGGGCTGGATTGAGACGTTTGAGGTTTTCAATCTCAACTGGAGGCAACGGTGACATCAGCTCATCAAGTACAATCAATATCCAAGCCTTCCACCAACCTAGCTTCTCCACTTTTTCAAGTGTCCTACTCGACACGAACGCCGTTTGCAGAGTGGTGCCAGTATCAAACTGTTGCTTGAGTAATGTCAGGTTGCTTGTCAGATCCTGGATTGTCTGACTGGGGTCGGTAACTGCCTGTATGGCGGCTCTACCTGAAGGAACTTTCGCATTGGCGCAGACAACAAAAATTACTCAATGCTTACCTGCGAACCCACTTCCCGTATATTCTCTGATGAATATAGCACATTCAACTGTCTGCTTCAGTATCTGAGAGATGACATTTTCGAGTAGCTGTAATTTGTTCGGCAGAGATTGGATAGCATCAACGAACGAGTAGACGCTCTCCATCGTCTCTAGAAGCGTAAGAAGTTGCTGATCCCTGTCCAGCTGACCCTGGATAGCCTACGCAATGTATGAGACAGAAAGAAAGTGCAGACCGAAAGAACGGAAATACT
Source organism: Hygrophorus pudorinus (assembly GCA_003314045.1). Classification (NCBI taxonomy): domain Eukaryota; kingdom Fungi; phylum Basidiomycota; class Agaricomycetes; order Agaricales; family Hygrophoraceae; genus Hygrophorus; species Hygrophorus pudorinus. The sequence goes on along the minus strand of QLPF01004182.1, from coordinate 21,573 downwards.
TTGTACAGCGAGGAAAGCACTTGCCAAGCAAAGCTCGCATATGGATGGACCTGCCATGAATCAATCAGGACATTTTTCCAACGTTGGAATAAGCTCACCTTGGATGTTTTGTCGACCATCCGGACAAACACGTCCAGCTTCGAAATGACACTCTGCAAAGGCTGTAAGAAGGTGCTAGAAATGTTGCTGGATGTGGAAATCGCTTGTATCGGTGCCGACTGCGCCACATCAACTGCTTTCAAGATGCCACTGCGCTCAATATCCTGACGAGCGTTCGAGGTGGCAATCGCGCCTGCTTGGGGGATGTCGGCGGCAGTCAGTTGGATCGTGAGGAATCCAGTGGCCGTGCCGTGTGCCTGGCCTTCCATCACTTTAAGTTCTAAATTGGCGCCTGCAATTGTTCGATAAGCATATCTGTAAACAGAATAGATATGCTGGCTTACGTTCGTTATTCTCACACATGCGCAGAAGCGAGCTCAGCTCAATCTCGACTTTACCCACCGAAGGCTTCTTCACAAAAGGGTTGGAACTGTCGTGCTTGACCGACAAATGCAAAATCGAGGAGGGTTCTCCTGATCTGCCAATGCCATCAACATTTTTAGCGTATCAAGTTGTGATCGATCGCACTCACAAAAGGATCTTATCGTCCCAGACCGGTGTCAAGCTTCGCTTGACCACCCTCGTGCGTTGTGTTGATTCCTCGAATCGCACCTTGACATACAGGTTTGGAGGTCTCATTCTGTTCCACATGATCTGATTTATGCCATCGACTAAGAACAAATCGCATCAGTGAAAGATCAAGCCACAGATCAGGCTACCCACTGTGTAATTGATAAAGTTCCATGTTAACCGTTGTCTGCCTGGTTAGTGAAAGGTCCAGGTGGAAGAAAAATCGAACAAGCGCCTAGCGCCTGCACCTGTTTTAAGTTCCGCGTACAGGGCGTCACCCGCCAGGGACTCAAGCTGTAGCCAAGGGGCAGTGACTCGAAGAGTTTTCTGATTCGACCCTCCTACCCAAATATGTTACCGCTTTCGCGCAGGTCCTATACTGAGACACTCAACTGTGCCCTCTCTCGTTTCAAAACCTCGCTCCCATGAAATAGAATTGCTGTTTCCCTTCTTTGTCAACTGTACCGTGCACCCATCTAGCCCGCAAGGATCAACGCCGACCTACAAATGAGTATAATGAAAAATCACTGGCATATGAACGACAAACTAATACACACCTTCACTCCCGGCCTTGGTACCAGATTCTCGTCAATGCCTTGCATTGCGAATATTACATGTTTTCCCACATGTTTTCGCATATCGCGAAGCTTCAATTGCTTATCGCATAGACAACATTCAATCAGATCAATACTTTAGCTTGGTTATCGCAAGGCGCGCTGGTAAGTCAACCACCAAAAGGCTTGGCCGATCTGTCAACACACATCAGTATCCACTAATCTCCCCAGCGAGACAAAGACTTAGTACCGTCGACAGAGTGGCCCTGATGGTGATGCAGGTGTGGAGAGCGGCATATCGTGTGAGCTCTGGTAAACGATCCGTGGGGGCAGAAGCGGGTTGTATGCCGGTGTCTGAGTCTGCAACCCGGGTCAATAACCCGTGTGCCAGGCTGTTGTCACGGTGCGAAGTGTTGTTCGAACGAGGCGACAACAAAGATCTCGATGGGTTGTGTGAACAGGCCTTCGGATAGTAAACTGAGGCTCCGAGATTGAGAAGGGAGTGACATACCATCGTCTGCAGAACTATCTGAGCCTCCCAGTCACCACCGCAGCTTCTCTTACTTGTTGCCTTTTCCTGCATGCCTTTGAGCATCTGTGTTGAACGAAGTCACGGTAGGACAAGTTACCACTTGGCGTCAGTCCGACGAGTTTCCCGCACAGATCGCACGCAGGAGAAGGCTTTCAAGAGTCGGAGTGTTGGACGATCCTGGAACCCATCTGGTGTGAGGTTGCTGGTTGCTGGAAAGTGACTGATTGGGCTGAGAGCGCAAGACACCGAAAGACAAGTGTATGCGCATCTGTCTAATCATACTGGTGATATTTTGTACCTGCCTCCATAGCCCCCTGCCGCACTCGAACTAGTGGAATGGTTCGTTTGTATGCCTATGTAGTTGATCTCTACCGAGTCGTTTTTGACAGCCCACTGGCCCTACTCAGACTCTGAACAGAATTGTTCTTTGCGTTGAGGGCGCCGCTACCATTGGCGAGTAACGCCTAGAATACATCGGACGGCCAATGAACGTCGTAAGTGTAGAGGAGCTGTATGCGGGACAACCCATGTCCTACTCGTCCCTCGGATACGCACACCCGTTATCTCAGACTATGCTTGGTAAACCAACAGATACACACACACAAAGTCAATACGGACGAATGGACGCCTGTTCTATTGCACTAAATGGCCACCTCCTCAGCTCTCTAATGGTGTTGAGATTCCTTCGCAATCTGCGCTGCGTGTGGGTTACGGGGGTCTTTAGCGAATTCTTCCGCTGTTGGATGATGAGCCGTGTGAATAGGAGGATGTGTGAGAGGGCTTACATCTTACGGCCGAATCCTGCAACTTAGATACGAGATAAAAAGTGAGACCGCTGGCAGCGAAGAACGGCCAAAGTGGCTTAGCGACCTATGCGACTGTCAGCTAATGCCATAGTTCTGGGTTGACGAGGAAGACATACGGGAGTGGGCCATTTGCGAAGACCGAGGAAAGCCATAGTTTGAGTTCAAGTTGAGACTTGAGTCACCCGACTCCGACCGACCACAACTTGAACTCAGACGCGTAGGGACTTTGGCCTCAGGCTAAGCTGGAGCAATTCAGTTATTCTGATTCAGAGTCAGTGTAGCAGCTGATTCAATACGGCCACGACCGCTCCTAATGATAGGTACATATCCTCGCCGTCTCCCATTCCATGCCTGACCCATTTCTACACCAGTTGTTGGACTGACAGGCGGTATAGCGACCGGGAAATCAACTGTTTCCGAACTTCTCAAGGCAAACCGCGTCCCAGTCATCGACGCGGACGTCCTAGCACGCCAAGTCGTCGAACCAGGCACTCCCGCACTTTCCAAAATCGTTGCATATTTCGGCCACTCCATCCTCCTCCCAAATGGCGCCCTGGACCGAAAACAGCTAGGCAACATTATTTTCAATGACGAGGTCAAGCGGGGGAAGCTTAACGCCATCGTCCATCCTGCGGTGCGCCGAGCCATGTTCTGGGGCATTCTTACGCATTGGTTTAGAGGCGAGAAGTACTGCGTGATGGACGTGCCGCTTCTTATTGAAGGAGGGGTATGGAAATGGGTCGGGAAAGTGGTCGTCGTCTATTGGTATGCATAATTGTGAATCTGTGATGTGCTCTATTGACGGATAACGAATCTATAGTTCCGCTGAGATACAGCTTCAACGATTAATGAAACGCGATAATTCCTCGCGCCAAGATGCCTCAGCCCGTCTGCGCTCTCAAATGCCTATCACTAAAAAGGTCGAATATGCGGATCAGGTGCTAGAAAACTCGGGATCCCTTCGCGACCTGGAAATGCAAGTTGAGTCGTTCGTGCAGAGACTGGAGAGGGAATCTGGGTGGACTTGGAGAGTTAGTTGGTTGTTTCCGCCGTTTGGCCTGTTGTCGGCGATATGGGTATTGACGTGGAGAGCTATTCGTAGGTTCCGAGCATCATCAGCTCGACGGAGACCAGTAGACCAGTTGTAGATCTGTACCGCTTTGCTATACATACACCCAATCGGACGGCGCCACGGTGCTTGGGCATATTTGGCATTTCCACCGCACGTAGCCTGAGCGCTAGTCACAATTCTAAACTTTCAAGTTGACTATGGCAGCTTCAGACCAACAGGTTGCGCTCGCCCGAGGCCACAGAGGCACTCCAAACCATCTCAACCGTGCAGGCAGACAAGTAGTCCCTGCCTTTCTCCAAAAACTATACGAGTGTGATCTTTGTATTTGTCCCCCAGTATCTCCACGCTGAATGTATTTTTTGGACCACAGAATGGTCAACGATTCCGCAAACGACCATCTAATCCGATGGTCTGATATGGGGGACTCTTTCTTTGGTGCCATCGTCTCCTCTCAACTTGACTCAATCATGTCTGACCATCAGGATTCGTTGCTGGATTACAGTGCTGGATCACGAACGGTTCGCCCGTGAAGTTCTCGGCCGATGGTTCAAACACCAGAACTTCAGCTCCTTCGTTCGGCAGCTCAACATGTACGGCTTCCACAAGATTCCACATCTCCAACAGGGGGTCCTCAGGAGCGATGCAGATACCGAGTTTTGGAATTTCGAGCATCCCCATTTCCACCGTGGCCAACCGGACATGCTATGTCTTATTCAGCGCAAGAAGCAGGCCGCTCAGCCAGGGGACGAGCCCTCCATCGATATCCGGGATTCCACACACCTCACAGCCCCCTCCCCCGCTGCCAATCTATCACCGGGTCAAATCCTAGACATCAACTCCATCGTAAACGGGCTTGCAGCAATCAAGCGCCACCAAACGACCATATCCGCAGATTTGAACGAGCTGAAAAGCTCGAATCAATTGCTGTGGCAGGAGGCGCTGACCGCTAGGGAGAGACACAAGAAGCACCAGGACACGATTAACCGCATTCTCAAGTTTCTGGCAGGGGTATTTGGTAATAGCGGCGGTTCGGTGCATAAGGAGGATGCGGTGGATCACCCGCCTTTACGGGCTGTGGTCCCGCGCATGCCTCAGAGGCTGATGATAGAGGTAGGTCCGAATCGGAAAGGGAAGGTTGGGATCGTCGAAGAAGAGGACCAAGATATGCCCTCGCAACATGTGTCGCCTACGCCTCACAGTAAATTGCATGTCCTTATACAGTCTAACTGTCCTGACTATGTCACCGTTGTAGGTCAGTACTCGGGCAACGAAACTCTTCCTTCATGCGTTTCGTCACCGTCTGTTACCACTTCAGAAACATTCACGCCCCCTCTTTCGACTCTTTCGGATACGTCAACCCCTTTTACCTGCAGACCGATTTATCCTCTAGGCTCAACAGGCACTTCCACACCTGCCACCGTCGACCCCACCTCCACCACTCTGCCCTCAAAACCAGCTCTTCCCGAAACCCCACAACACCCCGGCCCACAACACTCATCCCTCCCAACCCCACCACAGCCGTACCACTCCCAACCCAGCGAACCACCGACACCCCAAGCTTCAACATCGAATAGCGCCAACCACGACGCAATCATCCAAGCAGCCTTCGCAGATATACTCCACCAGCCCGCCCAAATCCAGCGTCTCCTCGCAGCTCTCTCATCGCAACCAAGCTATGCCATACCAGATCCCGCGGCTCCCGGTATCGACCCCCTAGCAACCTCCTCCTCGCAACTGACCTCTTACGAGCCTCCGTATGATTTCTACCGAGGTTTCTCCGGGGATCCGACCAGCCCTTACAACCCGGTAGCCCTCCTCGCTTCCCCGCCGCACCCGGAGGCCGATGCCGTTTCTCAGTACCAGTCTGTCGCTGGGGACGCTTCTCGGCTGGAAAAGACGTACGAGGACACGGAGGACATCGAGAAGGACGTGAACGCGCTGCAGAGCAGCATCACGTCTCTCATCGAGAGCTTTGGGCTCGATCCGAATCTCATGAATGTGAACGCGGCTCCAGGGGCTGCTGGCGCGCCGATGGATGGGCTTGCCGCCAACACTGCCAGCACTCCGTCCTTGTCGACGGGGATGGACGAGCCGAGTGCAGATTCCTCCGGTATGGATTTCTTTGATGCATTTTTGAACGAGTTCCCAGGGAATGGCGACGAAAACAATTACATTGACCACGTCGACTCTACCGCTTTTCTTGACGAGGTGCCTTCGCCGTCGGATGGCAGGGCCTCACCCGTGACCGCCCTCCGTAACGACTCACCCACTTTTTTGAACAAGACCGCACGTAAACGAAAGTCAGATATTGCAGATTTGGATCAGCAACATACAAAAAGTAGCAATTATACGTCATCCGGAACCAAGTCAAAACGGAAAAGATAATTAATTAATTGTGCTCCACACTAAATTGTAATTTGTAACCAACTAGGGGATTGAGTTGTATGAAAAGAAGCAAGGAGTGACTGGCTGCATACTTAAGATATGATATATAGAAGGAATTTTTACATTTCAACAGAGAATTTGGGGAGAGGCGGGGGTGCACCATTCGCTGTAAATGATTTGAAAGGCCGCATATCTAGCCCACGAGAACTGGACATGCCGTTGATAGGTGACGTAAGACTGGATGAGAGCATACGAGAGACTCGTCCATCTTCGTCCTGCGTTTCGATAATGTACTCCTTTGGAGGACGTGGTGCGAGTGGAGGTGGAGCAGTGGAGGGAATTGCACTCGGCCCGGGTGGCGGTGGCGGCGGCGATGAAGAACCATTGGCTCGATCTTGAGCCTCGTATTTCGCTTTCAACTCGGCTTTTTCTTCAATAGCCGTTAGTATTTTGGAACCACTAGGGGTGCCAGGAACGGCGGGAGGAGGTCTCAGCATCGAATGAGGTGAGGAATTAGCCCGAGGGGGTGGTTGCGGACGCCCATTACTAGCGAGGGCGGCGGCATCCAGAGCCTCGAATCTCTTCTGCAGCATAGCCTTTTCGGGCAGGGTCTGAGAGTGTCCAAGAGAACTTCCCGCAAATGATAGGGGAGGGGTCGATCTCTCTTGAGTGTATGGAGCAGGCGTGTTACTTTGAGGCGATTGTTGATTTGCCGATGCAGCAGCGTCCTGAGCCTCGTATGCACGACGCAATCGTTCCTTTTCAGGAAGATGCGACTCGGGGACAACTGACATATCAAAGGGCGGGGGCATGTCGTTGCCAGTATGACCAGACGAAGATACAGATCTGGAAGGATATAGAGAGTCATATGGGATGGGACTGGAAGAAGAAGGTTGAGCAGTTTCTGCATCAAAACCCTGCGTGCGATCAACAGCAGATCTCGCTTCGTTGTAACGTCGAAGAGCTGCTTTCTCTTGCTCAGCGGTGAGGTATTGTGGAACTGGCGGTTTCCCAGGAGAAGTTGCGGGAGACGTGTTCGGTGAGGGTGTCTTGGTCGGTGGGTCGGCACGGTTTGGTCTCGATGCCATGGCACTAGAATAGAGGGCTGCACCTGTCAAATTCGACGTGCTTGAAGCCGGCTTGCTGCTACTCCCGGATCCGTTTGCCTCTGAAGTAGAATTGCTGCGTCCGTGAGCGGAAGCGGAAGAGTACGACGAGCCGTAAGTCTGCATTTTTTGGGCAGTGGCCTGTGCCTGGTTGAAAAGCCTGAGTTTTTCTTCTTCAGCGGTGGGCCAGGGTGTGGCCCGAGGTGAAGTTTGCGCGGCCTGGGGCGCTGGGCCGGCATCGGCTTGAGCTGGAGGAGGTGTGGTTGGGTTCTAAAGAACGACATCAATTGTCGAAATCATCGCCGAGGCTACGACGCATACCTTGGGAGGTGGGGAAGCCGTGTCTCCACGAGCAACAGTACCTTGTACCCTTTCAACTTTTGCCCGAGCTTGCTCGTATAAACGTTTTTTCTCTTCTTCGGCAGTAGGCCACGGCGTCCGAGCAGGTGGGTTGGTAACTGTAGTAGCAATGGCCGTAGCTGTTGAGGCTGAACCCGTTGGCTCGGTATCCTTCGGAATCTCTTCTTCGTGGACGTTTGTGATCGTGAACCGGTTGCTCGGGCTGTTCGGGCCGCCACCGGACCGCCTCCTTGGCCTCATCGACTCTTCCGTGCCGGTGCTGTTCCACGAGTTCGACGCTTTATGACCAGGCTGGGGTCTCGCGCTATATCCTGAAGTGTCCACCGCAGCAGGCGCACCTCTAGGTGGACGAGCGTAACCAAATTCATCCGGTCTTGAGTATCCATTTGCAGCTGTGGGGAGTGAGGTTGCCGAAGTAAGCCCTGAATCAACAGCATCACGTTGGAATGCGCGCGCTGGGTTGGGGACCGTTTGTGAGAAGTTGTTGGGGGGCCTAGCAGAAGGATACTCCAGTAAAGGGGAAGCTGGTCGGGGTTGCGTCAACGCAGGAGTCGTGACTGGTGATGCAATTCTCGGGGGCAGGGAAGATACGGGAATTGAGGGCGTATTTGGAGGCAACAGAGATAAGCTGGTGGCCGTACCAATCCGCCTAACATGATGGTCAATTAATTTAGGATTAAGAACGAAGGAAAGAAAGATCTGTTACCTGACAGCCTCTACGGAAACATTCCTAATAGACAACATAATTGAGCGGAGTCTTACATGCGGACAAAGGACGAGACGTACCGAGGCCAATTCGACAAGATTATGGGAAGGTCCATGATGAGATGGGTCCCAGTACCCATGAGGGCTTTGACACTGAGGGTATACGTGATGTCGATGTGCCTAGCCGAATTCAGGGAGGTCGTCGTGTGTTTTGGTGAAATGTCACAGAAAAGTTCGGCTTTCTGCGTGGTACCTCCATAAAGAGTGGCATTGACCGGGTACTTATGCTCGCCAATAGTGACCACCCTAGCCTGAGGCCCGCCCTTCTTCGCAGTCGCATAGGGTCCAGCACGGAATATCGTAGACTCCTTGAGCGTTAATTCAAAACCACGAAGAATGACGGTGTGCAAACTGTCAGATTTCAACGTTGCTATGACGGACACCCGGTCGCCTGGTCCATAACAAGTGTGCATGCGTTCGACAATGAGGTTGACGCCTTCCTGAGCAAGATGGCGGTTTTCTGGCTGGCAATATACTGGCCACGTCGAATGCAAGTCATGTTTGTCGATGATAATCGGAGCCATGGTCGAAATAACAACAGATTTTGCACGTCGTAGGAAGCCTCTGTGTAATAGGATTAGCAATAGGGCTTATCAATGATGTGGCGTCGCAAGTTTTACCTTTTACCCCTGGTACAAACAGTGGCCACGAGCTCATATTTGATGCCCGCTGCGCTCAAATGAATGAGTAAGGAAATTAAACTTCACATGAAGGGACTCACCGCGGTTCTCCAGAGCAATGCTAGGCGGAATAGATTCGGGTATACGAATATAAAATGGAAAATCTTGCTGCATAGCGAGGTAACCGTGCATCAGCTGTTGCGAACAAACGCAGACATGCGGCAACTCACTGTACGCAAGGTGTCAAATTCTTCACTTGATTGCCACAAATTCACAGGACTTGGGCCCACGAAGTCAAAGAAAGTGTTTGCCTGGCCTCCTCCGGGAAGGGTTTCTACCTTTCGCAACTCAATCCGGACCCATTTCGCCCTGATGCCCTGAGGTCCCACCCTAACCTCGATTGCCTGCAAGCCATCAGTGTTGGAATCAAATTTTTCAAATGGGTAAGCAAGAAAACCTACGCCTTTCACGGCGGCCTGGGGGCGGTCGCCCGCCGGCGGTATCCCAGGGTAGCCTTCAAAAATTGTCGATACTCGGCGAAAGCCACCCGGTCTGAGGCTTACCTTGTACAAAGTCGACGTTTGGGGGTGGCCGTAGTGTACTTTGAGGGAACGTTAGTTATGGTCAACGAGGAAGTTCGTGAGTATTAAACTTACAGCTCTACCCGCGACATGTTATCGCACCAGTGAACGCGAATAAAAGAGAGGAGGAAAGACGACAGGCGTCTGTGGTCGGTTGTGGCTTGATGATGGGCGCGGTGGCACAGCCCGCTATTTTAGGTACCAAGTCATAAATAGGATAATCACGGAAATATTTCGACAAAGGTCCCGAAGACTGAATTACTAGGGTACACCGACACAACTGCAACTCTCAGGCTTGCCAGGAGAATCAGAACTTGAACTCTTTCCCTTTTTTTCCGTCTCGATCTCGGTCCATTTTCTGCTTCTTCTTGGCCATCTCTTTCGCCACCATGTCGGAAAAGTCTTCCTTGTTAGCGCCAGGAACACCAGCTGAGCCTCGTGAGTGCGCATCATACTTCCGGCGCAGCTCATCCTCCGATAAACCCTCCAACTCCGCTGCATCGATGGACACATCCACACCATTGGCTTTGCGCTGAAGAAACACATCAGTAAGATAGGCAATATAATTTAATGAATTTTTCATCGAACCTTGGTCCCTCGTTCATCTCCAAGAACTGGGATAGGCGCACCAGAAACAGCACTGACGTCGTAACCACGTTCGCTGCCCATCAAACCTCTGACAGAGGTCTGTTTCTCCGGCACAACTTGGTACAGAGACCTTGGGCCGGAATCCACAGCTTCTGACGCTGCGCGTCCAGACTGTTTCCGGAGTTCCAAAAAGTCAGGTGTTTCGAGACCTCCAGCAACCGTCGAAACTACGCTAGTCATGCCCGATGGTGTCTCCAGACCCGATGGAGTTTGGAGACCGTCGGTCGGTGTTGGCTCGGTAACTTCTTCTTCCTCCGACTCTTCTTCGCTCTCATTCTCCTCTTCTTCTGTCCCAAAATGTCGGATAAACCTTATTACCCTGATATATATATTGAATTCTTACCTTCTTCTGGCTCCAATTCGCCCCACAGTTGCTTGTCAACTGGTTCTCCCATCTGCAGCAGTCATGAGCGCAATTGAAAACACGAGGAAAATCAAGAAACGCACATCCGTGTCATTTGCCTTTGGCAGTACACCAAAGACGTCACCGTACAGAGGACGGTTATACTCGTCAAGGGGCGGTTTGCCCCATCCACCTGGGTGAAAGCCCCACTGGGCACTATAACAACATCAGCAAGAAAATATGAACCAATTTATGATAACTCACCCCTCAGGTATAGGCGAGTTCAGGCCGGGTATCCGCAATGTCGGATAGCTCGGCGGCGGTCCAAATCGTTGCATACTAATAAGCCACGGCGGAGGTGCAAGTGGAGGAATTGACAAAGCTTCGACAAGTTCAGGAGAGAGATCGCCGGGTCTCTTTTCTTTTAGTGATGTTTCGAATTCTTTGCCTTCATAATACCTGGCCATTAGAAGCCGTTAGCTGCACCAAAATATGTGAAATAACATGCTCACATTTCACCAAAGCCGGTAACAGGTGGTTTTGTCTGGAACTTAAAGAACGCATCGTGAAGTTTCTGGTAGTCAATATCAACCTTCCCCATCTTGGGCTGAACCCTCTCGCGAGTTTTGGCTTTTAACGACATGTTGGCTTCCTTCTCCTTCACCGCGTCTCTCATGGTCGCAATACCGGTATCTGCAATATAAGCTGGTAGCTGGAACGGCGGTTTTTCGATTCCGCGTTTGCCTTGAAGGTAGTCGCGTTTGGCGCTCCAATGAATAGGTATAGGGATGGTATTGCGTTGGCTCTTAAGATGAAGCAATAGGCGAGGATCAGCAGCAGTCACATCTGTCCATTCAACGACCTCTGGTTTCTTCACGAGTTGTTTGAGTTCGGCGACGGTAAGACGAGCCATTTTCCGTTGTTTCTTCCTGGACATTGGTTTCTTCTCTGTGTCCGAGTCGTCTTCTGAAGCCATATCGTCGTCCGAATAGATAATCTCCCCTTTGGTCGGCTCGCGATCTTTACTCTGCTAAAGACATATGAACATTTGGGACGAACCGAACAAATTTGAAGACGCACTGAATGTTCCTCAGGGGGTAACTGAAAACGTGCAAATACGTCGGAGAATGCTTCTAGGACAGAGCCCTTGACATCCAACTGCTCAGATACGTACTCAACATTTCCTTCATCAAAGCCACCCCAGTTGGATTCCACGTCAGATTCTTCCCCGTTGACATCCTGTTGATTCTATTGATAAATGTGCCGGGTAAGACAAGCTCAAAGAACAACACTAACCGGTGTCGCTCGTACAGTTTTCTTCTGCTTCAGCTTCGCGCGCCGCAGTTGATTTTTTGATTTGACCGCCTTTCCGTTGGGTTTTGGAGCCGTAGAAATGCCATTGACAGCCGGGACCAGTGCAGCCATTGTGGTCACTCGACAAGAACCGAAGTCGCTGACATAAGCCTTTCTTACGGCTCTTTCCGGGCAGAGATGCTGTTCACTACATTGTGTGGTTCAAAATGTAGCGATATTCAACGTGGAGATCACAGCTACCTCGCGCCTCTAGAAGTATGTTCTAGTAGGTAATACATAAAAAAGACTCGGATCACGATCCCTAAATGTTGCTTCCATCCATTTCTTCATCCTCCCGCAACCCGGATCGGAATCTAAGTTCAACAACCACTTCACGCATGATCTAAGCCGGGCGGGCACCTTGAACAAGCGCATTCCAATAATCATGATCTTTACCCTTGACAATCTATCCCGGATTAAACAAACGGCCGTGTGATCAGTGTTGATTATTTGCTTACTGCAGCGAGAGGCATGGAAAATAAAGGCAGGGAGAGCATGGGAGAGTGAATAAATAATGATCATATGAGGGCATAAGAAATGAGGAGCATAGGAGGGGAGCGTTGGTTGTACTGATACAGTACTACAAGACGTAACGCTTCGATCAACACATATCTAATAGCAGAGATGAGATCGTCGTCCGGGGCAATTGTAAACCAAAAACGCACCGCCCTCAAGAAACCACTCCTCCTGCTTGGACTTTGAAGAATTATCGACAGTCATGGCTTGTGATTGCGGTATTCCATACTGATTCCCTCCTACAGCACTAAAAACAGCAAACCGGGCGTCTGTCTTGTCCGCTCGGGCCAGAACGTGCATCCTTTGGGGTGGCGATTGTGCAGCTAAATCAATGTGGTCATTGATTAATATTGATTGGTCAAGAGACCCTTCAGTTAAGAGTTCTCACCTGGAGCGTGCGGTGCTCTCTTGGTCTTTGCGAGATTAGCTGCTGCAGCATCGCTGTACTGGTCTCCCACAACCGTGTTGAAATTGGCGTGTCTGGCATTGGTTTCCTTAGCGTCAGACAGAATATACGTTTCATGAGGCTGTGGGGGAGTGACTGGGGACAAGAGTCCGTTAGCATCATGCGGATGAAATGACAAAAACTACGCCCACCTGGCGTGGGTTTGCTAACACCGCGACGGCCCCACCAGATTTTGGCTTTACGAGGGTCTACGACTTGAGGGGCTTCGATTGCACCAGCCCCGTTGTACTGGTTCCCGCCCACCTCGCTGAAACTCGCGAACTCGACATTGGTTTGTGTAGCATTTGAAAGGACGTGCATGAGCACGGCGAGGTGATAGGCTTGTCAAACCGAACAAGAGTCATTCGCCTTTAATACTGGGAGCTCAGGCACATACCATGAATAAAAATTGATTCACTGTATTGGGTGTCAAAACACGCGCTCAAGCGCCCTTGATATCCTGTGCGTGCTGTGGACTTAGATTCAGGAAACTTTGCCCATCTGGGGGTAGAAAAATCAACGACACACAATTGGAGCTGAACACCGGCGACACCTGTCTATCGAAAACAACGCCCGGAGAACCTAAAATCCACAATCGGCGAAGATGATAAATCAAGCGCTGAAAGCAACGTGGTTATGACGGTGTGTGGGATTTCATCAGTGTCAGGTTAACATGGGTGTTTAACGTTATGTCATCGCGAAACACGTTGCGAAAACAAGTTGGAGGGGACATAAACGCATGGCCCATGAGACGCTCATAGGGTCACCGATGAACCACGGCATCTAGAAGTAACCCATCTGTAGTTGGGTGAGGCCAAGATGAAGCAAAAATATCCACCGTGACCACGTAATGGAAAAAACTTGTTACTTGTTTCGCCGTCGGGCACAAGCCTGTCGACTCCAATTCAAAACCGACATCGGGAGTTGATGGAGGCAGGGCAGTAACCCAACAGAGGAACCCCGACGGAACGATGCTGTCGAATTACTCGTCGGTACCGTGAGGTATAACGCGGTGTTACAGTAATGTATCTTTCTATTGCAAGAGAAGAGGTGCATCGGTTTTCATGATACTTGGCAGGGGCCTATGAAGCCACGAATTTAACCGTTGGTTGTACTGGTTAAGACATGTATCAAGTCAGAATCGGCTCTACGAACAGCAGAGATGAGATCATGATCGTCACGGACCGAAGCTTATTTAAAACGCACCATTCTCACTGCACACTGGCAACCCCTCCCTGGATTGTAAAGAATCATCGACGGACACGGACACGGCTTGCGACTCCGGAAGTCCACCTCCTACACAATTAACAACAGCAAACCGGGCGTCCGTCCCGTCCGCTCCGCTGAGAACATGCATCCTGTCAGGTTGCGGTTGAGATACGTCTGCATCTGAATGAATGAGGTCATTGATTGCTCAAAAGATCTCTTCTGAGTTGAATTCGCACCTGGTGCATCGTTGGTCCTTGCAAGATTAGCTGCAGCAGCATCGCCGTACTGGTCTCCCACAATCGTGTTAAAATTGGCGTGTCGGGCATTGGTCTCCCGAGCGTCACAGGACATGCATTCCCTGAAGCAGTGTGGCAGGAGCTGGAGACAAGGACCCGTTAGTATCACGCGGATGAAATAATAAAGTTACGCCCACCTGCCGGGGGTGCAGCGTCATCGCCTGGTTGTGGATATCGGCGGGGTGCTTCGACTGCAACATTGTACTGGTCCCCGCCCACCTCACTGAAACTCGCGAACTCGACATTGGTTTGTGTAGCACTTGAAAGGACATGCATGAGCACGGCGGGGTGATAGGGTTTGACAAGCGAACAAGAGTCATTCGCCTTTAATACTGGGAGCTCAGGCACATACCATGAATAAAAATTGATTCACTGTAGTGGGTGTCTAAACACGGGTCCAAGCGCCCTTGACACCGCGCGCGTGCTGTGGACTCAAATTCAGGAAGCTTTGCCCATCTGGAGGTAGAAAAACAACGACACACAATCGGAGCTGAACACCGGCGACACCTGTCCATCGAAAACAACGCCCAGAGAACCTAAAATCCACAATCGGCGAAGATAATAAATCAAGCGCTGAAAACAACATGGCTGTGACTGGTGTGTGGATTTCATCAGTGTCAGGTTAACATGGGTGTTTAACGTTATGTCATCGCGAAACACGTTGACGAAGAGTGCGAAGACAAGTTGGAGGGCATAAACGCCTGGCCCGTGAGACGCTCATAGGGTCGCCGATGAACCACGGCATCTAGAAGTAACCCATCTACAAAAATATCCACCGTGAATCCCTTCAGCTTCGCAGCTAGACCAACAAAGAAATCTGTGAAAATATGGGACCCCAATGTGTCGATTTTTCGTCGCATTTGATTATCGTTATCATTTACATCTCGTCCTTGAACAAAGTAAGATTAGAATGATTACACACAACGAGAAAGTAAGATACAACAGACACGGGTGGGCGGGGAGGTATTGCAATAAAACCAAGTACCCACTGAAGAAGAACAACCAAAAGGACGCGGAAAGCTCCATAAAATGTCTCTATAGTCCCTCACAAATCGTGGTCCCACGAACGGGGGTGTCTCCAGACACGCTAGCAACAAATAGGGAGACTTTATAACACGTAGGCCGACGCCAATATGAATAGGGAGGTTATGGCGTCAAGATGTTGGGTAGTAGGAAGTGCGGCGGACTCGTGTGTGATTCGTTTAAATGACATAGAGACCTTGTTTTAAACTTTGGTCCGCGTTCAGCAGGTGTGGGGCATGGGCCCGGGGTGGCGGAGATTCAGGAATAAATGGAACCTGGTTTCATGCACGTGTTTCGACAACGCCCGGGGGTTTTCAGTGCTACTGGTGATTACGTGCTGGGCTCCGCCCTCAACGGGTCCACGTCTTATTTTCACTGATACGTCGGTGACTCCTCGTCGCGCCCCCGAACGGACTACTTCACCTTAAGCGGGCGACTGTACGTGTTCAGAATCAAACGAAACAAACTTGTTACTTGTTTCACGGTCTATCAACTGCAGAAGAAATTCAAAACCGACATCGGGAGTTGATGGAGGCAGGGCCTATGAACCCATGAATTTAACTGTTGGTTGCGCTGGTTGATAAATGTATCAAGTCAGAATCGGCTCTACGAACAGCAGGAAGCTTGAAACGCACCATTCTCAATGTACACCAGCAACCCCTCCCTGGATTGTAAAGAATCATCGACGGACACGGACACGGCTTGCGACTCCGGAAGTCCATACTGATTCCCTCCTACACAATTAACAACAGCAAATCGGGCGTCCGTCCCGTCCGCTCCGCTGAGAACATGCATCCTGTCAGGTTGCGGTTGCATTTGAATGAATGAGGTCATTGATTGCTCAAAAGATCTCTTCTGAGTTGAATTCGCACCTGGTGCATCGTTGGTCCTTGCAAGATTAGCTGCAGCAGCATCGCTGTATTGGTCTCCCACAATCGTGTCGAAATTGGTGTCCCTAGCTGATTGTTCAATCTCCGATTTTACGTTAATAACTTGCTCCAACAACCCTGGAGCAATCGGGTGGACACCCTGTGCTGCTCCCTGGTCAACTTTGGCCCATTCGGAATATGTATATAACCGAGACGCTAATTGCTCCTCATGTGTCCTAGAGTGAACAAAATGCAGGTTCACTAACAATTGTGAAACATTTATTTTTTGTGACGTACTGGATCCATCGCCTCCAGGTATTTTTATCTGAAGGCTCGACAAACTCAGTGTCATTTGTTGCTTGTTTTCCCATCAATGAGCTAAAGTACAGCAGTTCATAAGGTAAACATACATGAAATACCATGGAACTTGATTTGGGTGCATTTCTTGACCATCCACGCCAAGCTGGCCTTCACTGAGTCTGCAGTCCCATCTATGAGATCTGTGAAAAGCCGCCCAGCCTTTTGGTTAGTGGAGTGCAAGACAGAGAATTGTAAACTGGAAACACCTGAATGACACCCATTAAACCACAAGCAACTGGTGTCATGCTTGAGTAAAGACTCTGGACTGGTTTTGGTCAGTTTGGACTCGGAGGGCAGATCACCATCTTTATAATAAAGAATTGGTCTGAAGGAATTTGTGGGCTCATCTAAAGCAAGAGCCTGACAAAAATTTTGAATTGATGGGTTGGAGTGAATATGAGGGTAAGATTGGCGAAAGAGCCAAGGCAATTCAATGGTATCCCTAGAGCAGCCATAAATTTAGATATGGGTGGT
The DNA here is from genome assembly GCA_003314045.1 of Hygrophorus pudorinus. Classification (NCBI taxonomy): domain Eukaryota; kingdom Fungi; phylum Basidiomycota; class Agaricomycetes; order Agaricales; family Hygrophoraceae; genus Hygrophorus; species Hygrophorus pudorinus. The sequence continues at coordinate 4,587 of QLPF01004182.1, read as the reverse complement.
AGATCTTGAGCTACACTTACCAGACCCCTACAAATTTGATTTTGATTTTTATCTTTACAAGAAACCAGTGAGTTGTGATTGAAAATGGGACAGCAAAAAACTCACAGCATCGGGATCTGTTGGTAACAGGTGGCAGAGAAGTAAACAGGGCAGGCTAAGAGCGAAACAATCAACGTTACCTGCAGTTTCTTGCATGAGATATTTCTTGTAGGCTACTGGAATCCGTGTTTCATCTCCGGGAAGAAACAGACCCTGCTATATTTCATATATTACCCCCCAATCAGCATACTGAGCATGAGTGCGAGAGTGAATAAATATACGCTATGCAACATCCCTGCCAGAACACGCGCCGCTAACGCACCCCTAGAAGCCCCAAATATATAAATATGGGGGACCATTACATCCGAGTCTGTCAGAGGTGTCAATAAACTAAAATATTGTAAGAGCCTTTAGTAGGCGGAACCTACAGTTTTGCATAAGGAAGTGGTAAGCAGATATAACCAAATCCCCCAGGATAGAGGCAGGGGATAGGTGGTGAGCAATGTAGTCAATTATGGAGTTCCATTTCAGCATTGATTTCATAGTGGTGGGAGACTACAGTATCGTAAGACTAGTCGATAGATATGAACAGGATGTACACACCGCATAATACACTAAAGTTTCATCCATATTCTTTATTGAGTTGCAGAGTTGGATGATAGTGGATTCTTTTGTGATATCCGATGTCTCAGCATCGAAACAAACTACGAGAGTGCGTTTAGAGTCAGACACTGGCATTGAAGCGACTTTGGCTGTTAGCGTTGCGAGTTCCCGTTCGTGACAGGTGCAGTAACTTTCAACGTTTCGACTATGGCACAGGGGCTGTAACCACGGCTGCGTCTGCGCCATTAGTATGTATCCAATCCGCCAACGTTATGCTTGAAATCTCAGAATTTCTGTCAAACAGTGGTGACAATTCTCGTTTTTTCGATATCGTTCCTGTGAAGGACATCCATGATCTCGCCAGCTCTCCAGAGATTTTCAAAGTTTGTCTACAACAGCAAGTTCTATCTTGCAATTTCTCTCGCAGAATACCATCGAAATTTCCACTGTAGCTTCTTCTGTCGGTGTGCTCCTCGCCGATATTCATGGCAGTATTCATCTCCTCAACCACGACTTCGAGTCCTTCAGAAGCTGGATTGCCCATGTCGGAGGACGGGTCACACATGATCGAAACGAAAGGGATTTTGGTCACCCTTGGGGTACGTCTGCCTGCACCGGATTTCTTCGTCTATTCACTTTCTGATCGTTTACAGCAGGAAGACGCATTCCGGTTGCCCTTGCTGAAAATATGGGATTTGGCCAAGACAGACAAGAGGACGGGCGCGCCGAATCTACTTCGCTCGACCAAAGTGCAGCCCAGCCGTCCACACCCAGTACTTAAGATTATTCTCCACCCCTATCCACCAATTCACGTCCCATAGGTTTCCACTGTAGCTCTCTCAGCTACTTTGTCCCACCTTACAATTGGCCTCGGAGACGGAACTGTCCTTCTTTATCGACATCTCGACCAATCTTTATTTTCGGGCTCCACCTCCCTAACTGCAATACCAAAACCTCGCACGGTTCATGAGTCGGTCACTGAACCTATCACGGGCCTGGGTTTTAGAGAGCCTACAGATGAGTCCCCAAATCTTTATCTCTTCGTCGTAACGATCAACAGGGTACTCTTGTTCCAAGCCTCCTGCAAGGTGACTGGTGGTGCATCTATAGTGGTGGACGAGGTCGGTTGTGCGCTGGGATGCGTCACTATGGATTGGCGTGCGAAGGATATTGTCATCGCGGGAGATGAAGCCATTTATATATGTGGTACAGATGGCTGTGGCGCATGCTATGCATACGAAGGTATGTACTAAGTTCCCCCTTGGCCCTGGTCCATGTCTGCGTCAATGTCTGTGC
>QLPF01004171.1:7639-26623 GCA_003314045.1 Hygrophorus pudorinus | reverse complement strand
GATTGGTACGGGGCCTGAGGATAGGACTGATTAAAATTCGGGGCATGACACGAAGATAAAATGTCTCGCGCCCAGTTGGGCGAGCTAGGCTCGAATAACAAGGAAGAATGAGAATGAGACGGAGCAAGTTCGTAAGGAGAGTTGAGTTTTCCGTCAAAGGGCCGAGAAGGAGAGAGATCTGTCGGCGTCAAAAGAGCAGATGCAGTAGAGATGGGGGAAAAGTCTGGAGAGCCAGGAGATGCATCAAAATTAAGAGAAAGGGAAGGTGGTTTGGTAAAAGAAGGAGCGGGCGAATTAAGATTAAGAGTACGAAGAAGTTGTTCGATATGCTACGGATTTATTGTCGTTAAAATTCAGCGGGAACATGAAAAAATAGAAAGAACAAACGGTGTCGTCGCATTCGGAATTAGTCTTCTTCCTACCATCCCCAATGGCACCGACGTCTTTTGAATAGGCCTTTCCGATTAAACCGACGGGGCCAAAAACGTCCTCACGGCTTGGGACTGACGACCCCATGGACTGACGGTCTAGATGGCGACTTGGCAAAAGATCTTTCTCAGTGAGGCGAGAAAAAGAATCTAAAGCTCTTGGCCAAGTGGCGCTAGAAGGCTGGGGTTGGGGAGCCCAAATGGACGAGGCGGTTGAGCCTGAGAGCTGACGGGAACGGGGCGGGCTATTTTCAAAAAGTAAAAGAGACGGGCGAGGATGGTCGGAAGGGAGCATTATTTTCGAGGGGGACTGTGGTGGTTAGAAAGAAAAGGCGACAGTGGGGCAGCGGGACTTTATAGTCTTCGATTTACCTTCTGTGACCGCCTCAAAAGGTGAAATAAATTCCGCAATAGGTAGGTCCCGCCACATAATGTCATGAATATTCGAAAATGCACCGCTGGTGACGGTAGTACACTTGCATTATATTCGCAGGACACGGCTTTTCGAAAATATATATTTCGAGATCCACTATAAAGCCAGTAGACCGTCCGCGAACGATGTGGAGCCCTACCATTGGATTCAACTTACAAAGCGGATTCCAGGTAGTAGCAACAAAATGAAACCCTCCAAGTCGCCGCCGTCGCAAGATGCATTGCCAGGGGAGAGGGCAGCATGAAAAGAAATGGGTGGCCGGAGGTTATGTCCTCAGCGCTAGCTAACAGGCAGAATACAATCAACGGGCATTCCGAGCCTAGCTAAACGTAGTCGGGACCACTGCGACTCGTCGACGGCAAATATATCCAAGATTTCTGGCTGGTCTGTGTCTGTGATAAAACTAGACCGAGCCTTCAAACAAAATTCAGATCACCTGACATGTTAGCGTCCAAAGCTTAAAAATACACTCACCATTTCAGATCGTCCACCGACGTTGCTCGGGATTACGAAAGTGCGCTGCAAGGAGACATTGTCCTTACTGTTGGCTCATTCCACATCAGCAGCCAACGAGGTAGCCACGGAGGAAAGTGACGAGACCGGTCCGCAGAACGCAAGGAAAGTATCCCAGACAGCTTTCTGGAAATTTCGGTACCGAAGCCCGGGGAAGAGAAGGTGGTAGCTACGAACGGGCCGGGGACAGACCCGGGAACACGAGGTGATCAGGCGGTACGAGAAGGACCACTATACACCAGTCTAACTTAAGAATCGAGTACTGCGCAGATAGATCATAGGTCAATGCGCTCCCGTTCTGAATTATAACATTACCACATCCACATGAAAAAGGGTCACGCCAATGATCCCCGTCTAAAGTTTGGTTAGCAATGTCTGCGAAAGTTAACCCTAATGAAGTACAATACCTTTCATGATAATGTGATAATAGTAAACACGTCGAACGCTACGACCTGATTGGCAGATTACCAGAGCAAGGTGAAAATGAAATATGCCTCCAAGAGACGTCATATAAAGAACGCTTCAGGCTTGATACCACCAATTCAATCAACAGGGCCAGGGCGACATACTAAGATTCATTGGGACACTGTCGATGTTAAAATGTTAGCATGGTCTCGCACAGGAAATTACAAGTCGAAAGACTTACCAGATGCGTTCAGATCCTCCTCAAATTACGCGAGACGCTGAGGTTGTGCCTGGAACGAGGGTCAGATGGCCCCGCGCACTCCGCTTGAGACAAAAAAAAAACGACATTCTGGTACTTCGTCCGACACGAGATTAATTTTACAAACCGGGAACTCGAATCATCCCGCGAGTAGGTCCATTGAGAACTAATCGATGGCCGTCGCGTGCATGGGGATAGGGTGCACCTTCACCCATGCATGGCCCGCATCATGATGGGCATGACGAGTGGCAGAATTTTGACACCAGAAAAGGGAGATCCTCTCGAACGAGTCAGCCAGAACAAGAGCAACGGACATAAATGACATGGCAACCAGGACACCTGACCTTAATAATAATAGCAGTGAATTATCTACCCGGACTACTGGTCGACAACAAGGTACCTTGGAATCGGTGACTAACCTATGCTATAGTAGCATGCTGGCTGGCCGCTCTCAGGCTCGGGTCCAGACGGCGAATGCACGACTTGTAATTTGTACCTCTACTAAGGTTTTACGCACCTCAACTCAACTTGAACCAACTTGACTTCAACCGGGTCTCAGCTTGGCCCAGAAGTGTCACCTTGAAGGTTGGGGATAGTTGCCTCAAGGTCTGTCTCCACAAATCCTCGTAATTTCGCTCTGATCTATAGTAACAGTTACGAGTGGTTATCCATTCCCCCCTCCGAGTCATCATGAGCCCAACCAATCAAGCTCGATATGGATTCTGCTGCTCGAAAGCCTCTCCAAGTACAACCTAAACACTGCTGATCATGAGCGCAGATCATCATAATCAGCAATACAATGTAATCTACCGCTAAGCCTGCCAGGATCCGTCGTCGCGTGCACCACCCGGCTGCCGCCAAGGTCAGTCTACCATGCACGTTCTGGTAATTTCGCTCTATAGCAACAGTAAACTCCTCCGAGTCGTCGTGTCAGGCTTGTGTTCTTTCAAGCCAGAAAACGCTTTCTAACAATTCAGGCCTTCGTCACATACAACGAATCCAAGCTAACATGTTACGGTGCGTGAAGAATTATCAAATAACCCGAACGTTGCTGATCACAAGCGCAGATCATGATCAGCAATACAATATGGGAAGCCCTGCCAAGGGCAATATCACAAGATCCGTGTCGTTAGTCGCCTGCGGCATGCTGGCACCTACACCACTGGCAATAAGTGAGTAATGCATGTGGTAGGATTTCTGCGACGAGCCTGAGGTTTGTCAGACCCGAGCGCTGAGCGCATGTGGTTATCAGTTCAATGTTCGGTTCGGCGTCTTCGGAGACGTTGACCTCCAATTCTACATGATCCCAAACTCTGGATCCCATTGCTCCATGATGCTTGGCATGGAAAACAAGGTTACACTCTGTTGGGTCCGAGGACTCCAGTAGCACAGTGAATTGGATATTGCGTGAACTTGAAGCTCGAAGCTTTGTATTGAATTTGCAACGTGAAGTGGAGTGAAGTAAGTCAGACAGAGCGGAATTGGGCGTTTGGCATTTACGAGAACTCGAACCTGATCAGAGCGAACAAAACAGGAGTCTGAGATCTGAGTGCTCGGTTGCGCAGGCTATGGAATACATGGGTAATAGATGTAGAGGTTTGCCAGTCGGCAGGCCGGCTTGTGTGGTAATGATTAGCACGACAGTAAGCGACGATTCTCTGAACGTCTGTCGGAAAAACTCTACGATTGGTGCCGGGCACCGATAATGTGTTACATCGCTGTAGTAAGGCTGTCTGTTGCCGTGCCCGGCCATCGTCGAACGACCGCTCGAAGGCTGTACATTGCAGCAGCCGTTTCGGATGGAATTCAATGGTTGTCACACGTAGGGTCGTTCTGGTGTGGTAAAACTCCTGGATGCTGATGCGGTTGGAGGGTTTCAGTCCACGGTATTCCATTCACCACAGCAAGTGGGTACAACGAGTGAATGTCGTTTCTGCCTGTGAAATAACACGTGAGCGGAATTCGGACGCGAGGCGGAAATGAATTCATCTCGAGGGACCGAGCATTAGCACATGTCAGACCCTTCAACATCACTGAATTGGCGATTTGACCCTACGCCGCAACTGGTCAGGGACTGAGGTGATTAAAACGGCATGCCAAACGCTGCTGCCGCCTCTGCGCGTTAAGATGACGGAAATATTCATACAAGCAATGTTGCTTACCTTGTTTAGGTTCCAAAAGAAAGCTCGTCTAGTTAGACACCCACAATACGTACAATTGGTAGTTACCATCTATACACATATTGCGTATGTTACCTGGGAAGTAGACGTTGGTATTCGGCGATGGTTGGGTGAAAGAAGTTGAAAAAGCCTTGACAGAGGGCAATGAAATAAATTGCCGAAATGAACATAATGATAAACTGGCCCGATTGTATCGCGACTCGCAATCTACAAATGGGTTAGAGGGCTACATAAGTTCAGGCATAAATACTGTATGATGTGTTCCGACCGGCACCTTGTTTGTTATCCGTAGCGGCAGAACTGCAGTGTTCTGTACACAGTATGAATCCTGGGTGGCGGTGGCATCTGTGGACGATTCAGACGTTGCAATTGCCGATCAAAACCAGAATTGGGGCTCCTGATTGGACCGTTACTTTAGGTAAATATTTCTCTTGCCAGCAATGAGATGCGAAACTTGAAATACGCTGGTCAGATGGTGTGAGAGACTCCCACACGCAATGCAGTGAGTCCCACAGTGATAGCTATCGGCTGGAAGTGGTAGTTTGACGCTGGTCCAAGAAGAGTTTGACATGGACGACGATTGGGCTCGGCGGAGGTGTGTCGTGAGACTGACCATACCGTAACGACGACGTATGGGAAAAGTTGCAGCCTCGTGTAGCTTAGCGACACGGTGACTACTGTCAGTACTGTCAGTAGTGACACACGGATATATTCAGATACGTCCGTGGCTCGCAATATTAAAATTAAATAAAAACCATCACCTCCGCTTCCTCCGGGAACTGGAACAGCTTTCTCTATAGGTCCTTGTATGTCTGATAGAAAAAATACCCGTAGAGGTCCTGTCCAGGCGAGTATTCTAACGGTACGTAAACCGAAGGCGGCCGTTACGATGGGTCAAATTTGACTTCGAAATCTTGATTCTTGACTTAGCGGAGAAACCCGTTTTGGCCGTCTTTACGCAAACGAGCGGAGTGTCTGCAGTCTTATGCACAAGAATAAAATCCCCGTCAATCGCTCCTTCCCTTCTTCCTCCTCCCTCCTCGTCTTCAATGGCAACACCACCTTCACCCCTCTGCACCATCCCAACAGAAATACTCCAGAAAATTGCACTGGAGCTCGTCCTCACAGAGCCTCTAGGTCCACCAAAGCCACTACTTCCTCTACTCTTCAGTTGCTCCCACATCTACCGCGTTCTCGCTTTCGACGGCTGCCCAACTCTGTATGCCCGCATATTTAGGGCAAAATTTGACGTCGGTGCTGCTGCTCGTCGTTTCGATCAGATATACGCCTCGGAGTTGGCCTACCAGCTACGCGACTACTGCGCAACTCTGTGGTTTCTTCGTTCCGGACTGATCCACCACCCCCGTGTGGTCCACGTTTTCATGAACGTTTTCGCAATGCTGTCTGAGAACGACGGGAAAAACATGGCTCAACTTCTACATGCCTCCGTTCAAACTTTCGTAGATCGTTTCGTCCGGTTCCGAATGTATGATCAGAGACTCCTTGGTTGGCCCGTTGATAGTTGTATCAACGCCCTTGCTCTTTGGATTATGTGGATGACTACCACTCGAGGTACGTCTATTCTGTCATGGCCTCCTTATTTCTTACTGACCGGCTTCTAGATCAACTTCTCAACGAGCCCGAACACAGTCGTCAGCAACTCATCAACATGGTGCTACCATATGTCGTCGTTGCCTTCCGAGTGCGTACTCGCTTCTCATCCGCCTTCTGTGTCCGCTCATTCCAGCTTAGTACCCTACCGCCCATGCCCCACCGAATCATTTCGACCTCCCCCTCGAGTCCCCCGACGACGGGACACGATTACCGCATTCTATAATGACTGCGCACGGTCCTTTCCCGTTGTACCGCAGTCCCGGACATACCCTGACTTTTCCTCATTTCGGACACGAAATCACGCTCTCTTGGCCTCTTATCGCCGTCGCCGCAAAACTAATTTACTTCTCTCGCCGTGAAGTCGTGCCATTTGGCATTCCCCCTCATCTGCTGCCCACCCGTGCAGATGCTATGCAAGTTGGGCAGCATGAAGTTGGGCCTACGCAAGCCGACGTCATAGAGTTCAACTCCTACCATGACACCAAACTGCCGCCACCTAGTAAATGGGACTGGGACGAAGACCTCGCCGATAATGACCGGGAGCTCGAGGAAAGACGTGTATTCTGTGCCAATTTAAAGTCCCCCAGCTCGAAATGGGACACGGATTGGAATAGGTGGTCGGGTTGCACTGACCTGATGTCTTCTGGCGGCGGAACGATGTACACGCCTGGCACGCTTTTGGGCCTCTGGCAGGGCCGTATGCTTGTGAGGCTCTTTACTTGCTCTGCATATCCCTCTTTTTTTTATTTTCCTCTTGCTAGATCCCAAATGAGGTCCCCTACATGCACCTCATGACGACGCCAGAGTACCCCCCGAGCTTCTCGGAGTCGAGCACCCACGTCACGACCGTACCGATTTACATGCGTCTTCGCGAGCATCATTGCATCGACCCTCAAATCCCTGTCGGCTGCGGCGGCATGCAGAACGGTTTTGACGACGGGCTACAAAATGCATATTTCCCCACGATGATTATGCAGGAAAACGCGGTGCGCTAACATCCTCACTTAGTTTTTTTCGCCCCCTCATTTTGATGCTTTAGGAGGGGGTGATGATCCGCGCGGACGGGACGTCCACCGTATATGAGAAGTACGTGGAGGGGCAGCCCAACGCCCACGACGAGGCTACGTGCACGTCCTGCATCGCCAAACTGGCGGCATCTCGGTACAATTCTGATTTCGCCGAGGTTGGGTTGGGCATGGATGATGAGGTATGTGACGGTAAACGTGACATCATCGTTTGTGGAGCGGTAAGTTGGCGTCACGTCCACTGTTATCATTATTCTGAACATATCTTCCCGCCAGACCGACCATCACCACGGCCAAGCTTGGAACCACTTCAAATACTACGGGCGTGTGCGATCGTGGGACGGCCTCATCGCGATCCTTCGTATTCCTGTGGGTGTCACTAATTCCGACATTCGATCTATAGACTGATGTACGTATTCTGTAGCTTGACCAACGGCTCGGGAAAGTAATTTTCTACGGCTATATCGTCGGTGGTCAGAACTTCGTCGGAAACTGGCGTCCTGCTGGTGCCGACCCTGGTACGCCCGCGTGGGAGTGCGCGTTCACGATGTCTCGCCGCGAATAAGAAGGTCATGATCTCCCCTATCCGATTCATACATCCACCCCTCACGTCGCCGAAAATCAATCCCCCCCCCATGGTATCCGCATCGTTGTTGCTATCTTACATGTTCTTCCACCAATTTTTGTACTGAATAATCTTCTTCATTTAACCTTAGACCCTACTCTGCATGTCCCCATCCTATATCCCCCCCCACATTTCTCACTACACACTTGTATTGTTTAGCTTTCAAACTTTTCTAATGATCCTCGATCATCACCACCGTGTCAGGTCATTCTATGCTGTGCCAGCATCCCATCGTTACCCGGTATACACGCAGGACTCGGATCCCGTCACTCAAACGGACACTGTACATACGCAATACATCTAACCTTATTACTCTTGGTACACGTAGTCTCGTAGAATAGGCAAAATACATCTGGATCACGGCTCGTCCCAGCTGCTTCGCGTCTATCTTAGTAAACGTATACCACTGAAGCTATTATCCGTCGACTCATCAGCATCGGCCGGAGTTGTATCTTATCTCAGTGTTCTTGAATCCGTCATGCAATTACCGTCTACTAGTAGTGGTACGGGTAATGAATCCGTAACGAGACTAGTTGCCGGCAGGCTCTTCGATTCGTGTACGCTGGAGATGCTGGAGGATAGGGTTATCACGGTATCCCAAGCCTCGGGACTCATCCTCGATGTTCAGCCCGCGGGCGATTGTTTCGGATCCGCAGGTCGTCGATATGAGGCACTTGACAGTTATGCCAGGATTCGTTGATAGTCATGTGCACTGTTGGTATCTCAAGCTATCATCTGCCCGCCGTCTGACTTGTAATTTACCCCCCCTGGCAGTCTTTCTGCATCCCTATTCCGAGACGTCTTGGGAGGACCAACTCACAAAAGAAAGCATCGTCGAACGCACGGTCAGAGCCACCGTCCACGCGAAACGGACGCTCATGACCGGATCCACGGCGGTCAGGTCTGTAGCGCCCGTTAGAAACGTCAACCATGTATGATAGTAACGATACATAACACGATTACTTTATGTCAGAGATCTGGGCACCGAGGGGGCCGGAGACGCCGGCATCGCATTGCGGAAATGTCTCTCGGGGCCCGACCCGCTCATCCCTGGGCCGAGGTATTTCTGTGCGAATCGCGCTATCGTGTCCACGGGCAGCTACGGTTCGTGAATCACACCCCGTGTGCTTGCGCTTTACGATACCAGTCCCTTTTCTTCCCCAAGGACCCAAGAGCTCTGTCCACGTCAATCGGGAGAGGATAGACGGCATCCTGGGCGCTGAAGTCGCAGACGGACAAGACGAGTGCGTCAGGGCCGTTCGGAGGCAAATCGGCGCGGGTGCTGACTGGATCAAGGTAGGCTCGAGTCGACTCAATCGGTTGTGAGTATTGCTGCTGAAATGCCTTCCGCTGTCAGATCTATGCAGGTACGAATCATCCATTCGTTTTCCACTGTGAACAGAATCCGTGGCTGAGCCGGCGTGCGCAAGACTATCGTTTCCGTTCCCGACTCGCTGGCGTGTCTACGGCGGCAGGGCAGGAGTCAATATGCACGTTCAACAGACAGGAACTGGAGGCCCTCATTACCGCCGCTCACCTGTACGGCGTCAAGGTTGCCGCGCACGCGTCAAACGATGACACCGCGAGAGACCTCATAGACCTCGGCGTCGATTCTGTCGAACACGGGTACGATATTCGTTGTTCTCGCCTCTCCCGATCGCGGACGATATGGGTGCCTACCCTATCGGCGTATTATAGCATGTCGCGGGGTCGTGGAGATACCTGGGAGCGTGCAGCGAGGGCGTTCAAGGCCGCTTTGGCACAGGGGATGGATAACTTTGCTTGTGGAGGGGACAATGCGCTGGAGATGAAGCTGATGGTTCGGCTGGGTGCCGACTGGAGGGGGTATGTTGGATGGGTGGAATTGTGTGCGGTCTATGAGGTGGGAGGGCGAGGTGGGCGAGAGCAGGCTTGCGAGGGTGGGGGACTTGAGGGAGACACCTGGACTCGTGGGGGACAATGAAGTTCCGTTTGGTGCCGTTAGGAGGGGGTTTGCGGCGGATCTTATTGCGACGACGGGGGATTTGGAGCGTGACTTTGGGGCGACGTCGGCGTCGAGCATTGTGTTCGTCATGAAACGATTTACGATCAGCAGTGGCAATGGAATATTTCTCAAGGCCCATGTAGGCATTGAATATTGAATATTGAATCACTGAAACATCATGCATCACGCCGATAAGAGTAAAAACAACATTGAAATTGGACAACTCGCAAAGTTACATTGACAGATTCTGGACAAGTGGAAGTATACATGTGTGCCCCAAAACTATGAGCACGGTTCGGAAAAGCCCAAAGGCCACAACCACACTCAACTCTGAAGGGACGTTTCGACTCGAATCTCCGTTGGTCCACTCGACTTCATAACGAAGTCGCGCAGCAGAGATGCATCAAACCGAGTTGCTCTTCCACGAACGTAACAGGCCCCCGATATGGGGTGTCCACAACGGCAAAGGGGGCCTTGACTTGGTTCGTGGGTCACAGTATATCGGGCTCAGTAGGGTATGGGGCGACAGGACTTGGACGGAAGACTCAGGAGAAACTTGGAGATCAAGACATGGAATAACCAGCCTTTACAGTACAAAGACACGAGGGAGTTTAGAAAAATAAAACTGGCTAAATACTGCATAGTTGATGACCAACCAGGTCTCACGGCTATACAACGGTCAATGATTCCCATTCCCTAACCCATTGGTCCCCGTCGTGACAGACAGACCTTTCAGCTCCTTCAGGTAATGGTAGGCCTTCCCGAGCATCCAGATCGGGAACGAGAACTTGAAGTTCGGGTACGCGATCGCGCAAGTCTTATTGAATACGCCCTCTATGGCTTCCTGAGCCCATGAACCATCCTGAACAACACACGGATGAGCGACAAAGCGGTGACAATCCACAAAGAGAAAGCACCCACGGAAAGTTGTCGTGACATGACCAATTTGACCCCTCTCGCAATGGGTTCTGGATGTGGATAGTGAGCGTACATGAGAGCCATCACTGCCCAACATGTCTGGACAACCTGCGTGTCGGCGTGCTCAACCCACGCCCCCTGTTCACATGACTGCGCATAACGAAACATCGATATACCGTGAGCTGCGAAATGACCACCCTCATACCTTGTAGCTCTCGCCCCAGCCGCCGTCAGCTCGCTGCTTGCCAATCAGGAAATCGCATGCTCTCCGAGAATACTCGCTTGTTTGGTATGTTTCGCCGACGAGAGACAGGCTTTCGAGCGCAAACTGTGTCGCATACGTGACACAAATGCCCCAAGACCCAATCCAACCTCCTTCAGGCTTTTGCACATTATGCAGGTAGCCAACAGCAAGACGGATGGTTCGGCTGAATCGGTCGGATGTTAACGGGCGCAGATTCATATTGTTGAAACAGACACGTACTCAATGTCAGCTGAGCGGTAATGAGGATAATGTTTCCTGAAAATAGACAGCGACGTGACAACAGAGGTCGTGCACTCGGGATAACAATATTCGATCATGATGTCCCCTGCACAAGGTTGTTGATGATGACGGATCACAGTGTACGGAAAGTCACGAACCAAAAACCTCGGCAGGGTTCAGATACTCAAGCCACTTGGGGCCTCTGATGGGTTCGTAGCTGGAAAAACCTCCGCACGAGTCTTGTAGTGTCAACATAACGTCAACTGCGTCACACATGCGTCGCTCCGAAACCAGTTTTGGTGTATAGCTGTAAACAGCTATCAACCGGCAAAGTGCAATGGCGTCAGAGTGATGACTGACTCTAAATGCTCTTGAAGATATAGCACCGCCTTGAGGCCCTCCCCAGTACAATCACCAACCGTATAGCCCTGCGCCTTAGTGCTGAACCCCCAAGCACCTTTGGTCGTATGCCTATACGACGTTTCATAATGCTTCGGGTTGTCCCGAATCTGGCCTTGCTCAAGCCATTCCAATGTCTTGATCAAAGTCGGCCCGTTCTCCTCTTCATTCGCAAGTCCAGTCTCAACAAGGGCCTGCGTGATAAACACGACATCCCATAGCTGACTGCCGTTTGTGCCGCACATCATCATGCCTTCCTTCCCGAGCCACATGAAATCACTCCGCGTGAGCTCATGCTGTTTGTAGGCCTCACTCTCAGGGCCCTCGGCGTAGGCCCGACATACGAGGTTCATCATCTTTGAGACAGGCGCAAGAGTCTGGTATGCGGTGTTCTCGTCCTCTAGGACAACGAGTTCATAGGCCCGGGCACATGCTGCGCGTCTGAGTGGGGGAAGGATGCATGATTCGTAACCGCCTAGGATGACGTTGATACAATCGAAAAGGCGGGTATGAGGAGCGTAAAGGTCAGCCTCGCAGACATTGTTTCGCTGAGCTGGCCAGTCGATCGAGTAATAATCTTGAGTATAAAGTTCCTACATAGCAAAGATTCAGAACACGTGTGATTCGCGCATTCGAGACGTACATCTCGAAGGGCACGAATGAGGTTATTTTCTTCTGCTTTGAACCTAACACCATACAGATAACTCATAGGTACATAAACGGTGCGAGTGTGGATCCACCATCGGTGGGGATGAAATGGAAGCCAGTCTGGTAAAAGCCTATGTATTGATATATGAGCCTGTGATTACTACAACTTGAAATTTGGACATACCATAACTCTGGAGGGATGGGATTGTTCCCCTCCCACTCATACACGTTCAGTACGGACAGCCAGAATTTCCCCCAGGACGGAATTGCAGCCGCACTCCCTTGAAAAGTCTGAGGTTCACATACCCTCTCATTATATGGAGTAAATCTTACCCAATTTATGAAGAGTCGCACGGGCCTTCACACAAATTGGATGATCGACGTGAACTCCCAGAATACGGAGGGCAACATAATTCAGGCCTGTTCCAAACACCGTCGAATGTCCCTCAACGTGTCTAAGATGCTTTCAGAGTTTGTCCACAAGCCAGGTGCAAACCGTGCTTACAGTCCCCAGCCGCCATCCTCCGGACTAGCACGATTCATAAGGTACCGGATCATCTCTAGTCGTTCTTCCAGCTTGAATGACATACCCGCCACATATGAACCGATCACAAGGCCTGGCAGAAGGAACATGGGTCCTCCATATTCGCCAGGCCAGTGCCCATCATGGGCTTGGAGGTTTTTATAGAAAGTATAGCCATTCCGAGCAGCACCAAGGGCATCGGTCGGCCGGGGGAGGTCAGGTAAATTCTGTAGGTGTTGCAAAATTAAATTTGATCAGTTCGTAGTGATGCGTGGAATTCACGTACGACAGGAAGCCCCTGCCAGAATTTGTCTATTGAATTCTGAGGCCATTCCTCGCATTCCTTTTCTGTTTTCAGGTAGTGCCACGTGTGTCGACCGCCTTCGCTGACTAGGAGTCTCCAGCGCGAGTAGTCTGTGAATGGCTCGGTGCTAGAGTCTGGTATCGCGAGTGGGCAGTACATGGAAGTTTATTGGAAAAATGATTTGACGACATGCATATGGTACGCGCTTCCGAATAAAGCAAAACTCCGAGTCGGACCACCTAACTCGTAAAACCTACAGAGGCTCGTCGGGTCTGTCGATGCTCAACCCGGGGCTCAGGCTGGCGTACAGGTGACGGTGTGCGATACCACGGTACGCGCTTTCGCGAGGACGACTTCATGACGAACGTGGCTCATATCCTCACAGTACGCTTGAACAAAAACCCTATCCAACCGAAACGTCCCCTTTACTGATGCGGAACAGCTTGTTGGCCAACTCCGTGTACTTTCCAGCATGGCATCGATGTGTTTACGACAGGAGAACGTTTTTCTTCAGTAATGCACACGCTGAACTTGTATTTGCGGAACTCTCTTCAGCAACTGATGTGTAGTATGGACTACCCCTTGCCCTAGCCAAGCATGACACCATTACATCCAAGTCCCCAATAACCTCACGGGGCCCAGGATGAGCGGTGATTTTCTTTCTTCTTTCGGTTTCTTATGGAAGAGAATCATGGATTACAGCACGTCTTTCATTCTGGGCTCTTGTCAGACCAGACACGTTAGTCTGGACTGCACAATGCCGAGGTTTAAGCGCTTGTTTGTACCAAGCTATTTTGTTGCTGCCAAGTCTTCTGCTATACCAGACGATCGGGTCCCAGTGGCACCTGAGAGGTGTTTTGGCGATTACAGTAACATGTGAGTGGCTTGTCGAGTGTGGTACATATTGTGCCCGGGAGTTTGTGCGGGATCTGATGAACCTGAGGCCTGAGGGCTGAAAAATCCCAGTCCTCAAGACCATGTCTAGCTTTTTGGTTGAAATATAAATCAGCCCCATGGATGATGCATGATGTGATGGGCTCTCCATATTGGAAAATGCTACTGATGATCTGCCCGGTGTGCCATTTGTGTCTTGAATGTAAACTCGGGTACCCCTGTTCTGGCTTGTGTTTTGTCATATATATGCCATCCCAGACTTCCGGGACGGAAATTGTTTCCTCCCTAGGGGTCTCGTAGACTTAAACTTAGCTCTTTCACACAGAAATCTCATTCTTACCAGCCCTCACGACGTCCTGGGCTGGCACGTCTCCAGTTCTGAGCAAGCCAGGATTTGCGGAATCATAAGTACTGAGGACTTTATGACGCCGGGAGGCCCGCGTGTAGTGCCACCACACTGGCCACTTGAACCGTACCATAATGTCGTTTCCTTTGCCCGAAGACTTGGTCCCGTCGTGTTGCAACGTTGGCTTTACTATTTATGACTGGTTGGTCTTGGCCGCTCATGACCACTGCTTCAATGTCAGACTCTCACCATGACATTCAAGTTCCCACCCAAAATTTTTGGGCCAGCAATGTTCGACGTTGGAAATGGAAGTCGCTTGGTTCCACAATATATCGTCATGCTAAAACACACACGGGCGTTGGGATCATCTGTTCAGTAGCTTACTTTGATCCGTGGGTGTTCATTTGCTTTTCATTTTTTTCTTACCCATTAATGAAATCTCAACCAGCGGTAATTGGGGGGTGGATTTACAAGCGGGCTCTGACTATGGCTACAGACTGCTCTTTATCGTGCTGCTTTCTGGCCTGTTCGCAGTCTTTCTACAGGTGATTGTAGTCATTCCACTTGGTGGCTCAGGAACCAACACATAAATAGGTTCTAGCTTGCAAACTTGGTTGCGTTACTGGTCTAGGTGAGTAACCATTCAGGCTTGTCGAACCCCACTAATACCCACTTTCAAGATTTGGCCTCACACTGTCGGCTGCTTTTGCATGATCGGCCACGCCACACGCGCCTCTATCGTTGGCTTGGTCTATATCCCCTATACTTTTTATGCGAGCTTGCAATAATAAGCACCGATCTGGCCGAACTATTGGGCTCCGCTATGGCACTATGCATGATTTTCCCAAGCCTGCCCTTATGGACCGGCGTGTTGATCACCGGCTTCGATGTTATATTTGTGTTGGCGCTTGGGAACCCCCTTTGTGGAAGGCCTGTCAAAATGTTCGAGTATCTGATCGGTGGTTTGGTACGGTACAAATGTAATCCCTTCATATTCAACACACTAACATCCCCACAAATAGGTTCTAGGCGTCTTAGTGTGTATGATTATCATAATATCAAACCTCAACGTAGTCTGGTCCCATGCTTTCAATGGATACATCCCCTCAAAATATATACTTCATAGCGAGGCTATTTATACATGTAAGACATCATCGTCGGTGCCTTTTATAACTGACGCGAGATCTGCTCATCAGCCGTTGGCATTCTGGGTGCCACTGTGAGTACAAGATTTGTGATCTGGTATTCCGTTACTGAAACTGTTCGAAGGTCATGCCTCACAGCCTAATCTTGGGTTCCGCTCTTGCCACGCAAGACCGGATATCTGCTCCCCCGCCAGATGTGCCAGATTCTGCGCAGGAATTGAAAGCGACGGCTGAGGGGAAAAATACATCCTCTCTTCGTCTTTTCTTCGACAAGATGTCAGATTCCTTCGTCTCGCTATTTCGCGTCCTGCCAGTGGACTCCAGCATTGCAGATCCAAAATCGCACGCTGAGCGAGAAAATAACACTCTGGCATTTGTGAAAGCCCACCTGTATCATGGGGTTGTGGACGTCGTGGGCAGCCTTCTCGGGTTTGCTGTCGTGATTAATTCTTTGTGCGTGACTTCCTCCAGAGATTGGGGGCCGTGACCTTACCCTTTTTCCTTCTCAGAATTCTGATCTTAGCTGGAACTGTGTTTCACAAGCCTGGTGATTCAAATGCACCGGCAAGTCTCTTCGACGCTCACGATCTCATCCGGGAGCGTATTGGAAAAGGTATGTATCAGTTATATCACACCACGCCCCTTCTTGACCTCCGTTTAGCGGCGGCACTTTTATTTGCATTTGCATTACTGGCGGCTGGCCAGAGCTCTTCCCTTATAGCGACTGTTGCAGGGCAAGCAGTCTCGGAAGGTTTCCTCCGATGGAAAGTGTCGGTAAGCGTTCATCATATGTCGGAATTAGTTACGGTTACAAATCATCCACATCCTAGGCCGTCACCCGACGCCTCGTCACTAGGTTATTAGGCCTGGTCCCATCCATGGTCGTCGCTATCGCTGTCGGCCGCGCAGGTCTCGGCGCGCTCTTGGTTCTTTCACAGGTCGTCCTGTCACTCATTCTCCCATTCATAGTCTTCCCCCTCATCTATTTTACGACGTCGAAGACGGTCATGCGGGTACGGAAACCCCAGATCCCGCGGGAGCGGTCCGAGGCGTGTGAAAAATCAACGGAATCTGTTAGGACACAGGTGCTAGACGTGGACGTGGAACAGGCGGTGGACACGGTGGACTTCAGCAATGGCATCATCACAGCCGGAATATCGGTTTCCATCTGGCTGGTGATGATTGCTGCTAACATTTATGTGATGATCAATCTAAGACATGAGCTTTGAAGCACCGCTGCCATGGATCTGTATATAAAAATTGTTTTGGCTTCTTGTAGATTTGTGGAGATTATTATTATTTAGTAAATAGTGCAATCATTGGGAGCGCACGGACACATGATTCAAGCCAGCTTCTCCAGTGCATCGANNNAGCTTCTCCAGTGGATCGATGATGGTTCCCATCTATGGAAGTAGTCAACACCACGAAGGGGAAAGTGGACGAGGATCACATACCTTTTTGACGACCTTCGGCAGTGTCCCGCGTTGGAATCCGACCCGGGTATTCCACTCCGCACCCAGGGGTCTATCCATGCTGCGTTCGAATTGCGCCTTGCTTGTGTAGGGATACGGAAGGTCTTTCACGAGATACTTGGCCGCCTTCTTGTCTCGTCTTTCGGAAATGATGACATGGGACTTGTTGAAATCGGCACGAGACTTTGGGTCGATGCCTGGAACCTGTTTGATGAGGTGGGGTTTCGGAGGCTGCTTACGCGTCCCGGATCCGCCCCAGGAACCCTAGAATACGGTCAGAACGTCAAATTGAACTGAAGGGGGTGTGGTTGCACTTACCCAGCCGGGAAGGGTGGTGTCAACTTCGCGAGGAGCATCTGCTGCGATTTCGCGCCGTTTGGCGGCTTGGAATTCCTGCCGAGGATATGATCAGATACAAATAATTCCGATACGCACTGATCATACCTGGACGACGTTATCGCCAGCAAAGGCTAGTGCGACGAGATCACGCTGTTCGAAAGCTTTTGGGCCTTTTACCTCGCTAGACAGAGTCAGAACATCTGTCACCGAGATTTCCACCCTTGCATCCTCCTCGGCCCTTTCCCTCTCTTCGTCGTGTTTCTTGGCCCGTTTCTTGAGCCTGTTCTTTGACTTTTGGGCGAGTGCGCTGTCCTTCCCCACTACGACTTCGTTCTTCTTCCGGGGGGCTTTCATCGCGATTTCGCCGGATGCGATCCACGGGTTGGATGTTGGCGCCTCGACTGGGGCTTCCGTGTCTTGAGAATCTAGAGTGAGTGACCTGGCCGGCGGGTCGGTGGGCTGTGGTGCTGACTTTGCCGTGTGTCGGAATGTCAGTTGCCGCATTTTGAGGAGTTCATTTCGGCGGGCGGCAACCACCTTGGCAGGGAGGTGGTTCATTTGTAGCTCTTCCATTTTTTCGATATCGGCTTCGCGCATGTTGGCTGTTCTGAGCAGTTTGTCTATGGAACTCTCCAGTTCTGTTGTAGGCTAGTAGGTTGTGTCAAGATGATTACTTTGTTTAATCAACGTGAGCCTTGCCTTGAACTTTGCAGCTAATTCTGAGTTGGATGTTCTCCCTACTGGCTGTGCTTGGAGAGGAAAGCTGAGATGCTCGGCCTGATGTCATGGTTATTGGATCTGCAATTTCGTGAGATTCACGGGTAATGTACCTCTTTGATACGCTTCATCGTCGCCGTCCATTTGTCGACTTCCCCTTTTGTCTGCTCATACGCAGCTTCCCGACCCAGTCTCTCCTGGGTTCGCTGGGGCAAAGGAGCGGGAAGAAGTTGGGCAGACGACGAAGCGAGTGCTTTGGTTGACTTCTCCAAAGCAAGGAAATGGGATGACTGCGAAGCCAACGGCGCCAATAAATCATCCAATTTCAATTTCGAACCTATCGCAAAAAGGTGAAGTTTACGGAATGCACAGTGAATGTACGGAGACGTACCAGACGCCTGAACGTGAAATTCATTTTCCACGCCAGCTTCTGTGCGCTCTTTTATCATCCTCCGTTTTGGTGCCCGTAAATCAGGGCGGCTGTCGCCATCGGTGCCGTGTGGTGCTTTGCGTTTATTCCCACCTGCCTTGTCTCGTTCGTTCGTCTGGTGATCGACGTCTGTCTCCTCCAAGTCACTCCCATTGTCCGCCTCTGCCTTCCCATCTAGGACATCTAAAATGTCGACAAAGTCTGTCATGTCCATGTCCTCGTCCTCGTCTTCGTCTAGGTCGGCATCTTCGTCCAATCCCTCGTCTTCGTCAAGCTCTTCGTCTTCATCTACCCCGTCTGCGTCGCCTGATTTGGCATCTTCGTGGAAGTCGATGCCGATTCGCAGACTCGCCACCTGTCCTTCGTGACGAGGCATGGGTACAAAAACTTGGGGAGTAGTATGATCACCTGACTTCAATTTCTGCGACAATAGTATCCCTCACAGGCTAGTTGCATCACACATTGAATTTACAGTCAAAAGGACATTTTTGACATTTTATCAATCATGAATTATAGGATGATAGTCATATATTAGTATATTTGAGTTCAAAGTCAACGACAGTTTAGACGGATTTATGGCTACCCGAGCACGTTCATCGACAAGTAGGACAGATATTTGCTTATGTGGATCGTCACCAGAGTCCGTCGTGCCTTCGCGACTTCACCCCGAATAGCTGCGAGCGAGTTGACGCCGGCGATGGCGAGGAGGGGGCTGGCCATCCCTTGGGGGTGTTCAGGAAGGGGCGGGTGGGTGTGTAGTAAGGGTACCTTTGTAGAGCGCGAAAAAGCCTTAAGACGTCATGTGTGATTACGTAGTAGTACTAGTAGACTATTCCGTCCACCATTTCTTAGCCTTCTTACCCCTAACGCCCTTGCTACCCTCGCCCACATCGCTCCCC
>QLPF01004161.1:0-19771 GCA_003314045.1 Hygrophorus pudorinus | reverse complement strand
AATTTACAGTTCTCACCAGACGTCGATACCATTCCTGTAAATGGGACCTGGCTCCAACTTATCCTTAAGAACGGGACGACTGTTTTCAATACGGGGCCTAATGGTATTCAAAAGTTGGACAAGGTCGTAGAGCTCGCACAGCAACATAACCTCTTCGTTCTACTCTCTCTTACGAATAACTGGAATCCCCTCCCGCTGTTGGACAACCTCACGCAATCTGTCACCCCGCCCACGCCCACGCTCACCCGTCGAGATGTCACCCAGGGCACGAACAATACTCTTCCGCGCAACTTCTTGTCCAATGATTACGGCGAGTTTTCAATATCGGTCGTGATTCGTCCTGTCTTACATATAAAAACAGGCGGAATGGATGTTTATGTTCGCCAGCTCGGCGTAAATGCCACGCACGACCAATTTTTCACCAATCAAACTCTTATCGATGCTTTTGAAAACTACATCACACAGCTTGTGTCCCGTTATGTCAATAGCACGGCCGTCTTCAGCTGGGAGATTGCCAATGATCCCAGGTATTATATCAACACACACGTAATCACTATCTTTCATTGAATCACATACCAGATGTACCTCCTCCATTGGAGCGAGCCCAGGATGTACGACAACGACCATAACCCAGTGGCATTCCATTATTGCGCAGCACATTCGATCCATTGACCCAAACCATTTAGTATCAGCCGGGTGTGTTTGTATCTATCAATTGTGACGTTCTGTCTGTTAAACCCACTTCATCCAATCTAATAGCACATCTGGATTCTTCTGCGCCGATTGCCCTAAACTGTTCCCTCCGCCTGCCCCGGCTCCCGCTCCTAAGACCTCTCCGGTCGCTGGTGTCACTCGTCGGCGTCGCGATGCAGCCCCACTCAGCAAGGCCCGACTTCTCCTGGAACAGACACAGGTCAGGAAACGCAACAGGGAAGCCAAGAAGCGCACTGGCGAGCCGTCTCAACATGGGATTAAAATTAGAGGACGATGGGTTTCGACTCGTACGCTGCTTTGTCTTGGGCATTCGTATTGTTATATTTGACTTGAAACGATAGCTGAAAGGCGACAGGATACCGGAATTGGTTCCGCCTTTGATGGCTCGTCAGGTGTAGACTCGGAAGACATCGGCGGCATTCCGGAGATCGGATACCTCACTTTCCAACTTTTCCCTGACCAGAACGTTTATGGCCCAAATGACCCCAACCTGTCAGCATTGAACAACACGATTCAAACTGGCATCAACTGGATTCAATCACACGCGCAAGCTGGCAGGACGTAAATAAATTGCCTTCCCCTCTTCGTTTTGCTGATGAATCGTGGATTTAGATTCAATAAACCAGTTGCTCTCACTGGCTTTGGTGTAGTCACACAAAATAACTCACAGGCTTTTGTACCGTTCAATTCGACCATCGCACCTTTTGCTCCTGATCTTGGTGAGTCTTGGGTATTACAGTGATAATACGACGTTGATCCTATGTCATGATCAGCGGGTAGTACAAGTAAAGCTGTGCAACAACCCTTTGGTGTCACCGACGACCAGCGTAATGACATTTACAGGCAATGGCTGTCAGGCAAGTACTCGAGACGATATATTGTTCTCTACTGACTAGTTCACAACAGCGGGTCTTGATGCCGGGATCAACGGTATGCTACAGTACCAGGTATGTCCAAATTGCACACATTTACCGATGGAAACGTCCCTAACTATTAAAACAGTGGGGACAAACAAACTTGACTGCTTCACCCGGAACGTCAATATCTCCCGTCACCACTGGAAGCTCCGCGTCTCCCGTTGTAACCGAGACTAGCCAATCGCCTAATGATGGGTACTCTATTGCAGGGTACGCACTGTTTCTTTTATCAGTTACGTGTTTGACACCTTCTTAGGGTTTCGGATGACGGTGCCCAACAAGTCATGTCTGACGCTGCGGCTGCTATTGGGTAGACAAGAATCGTCGCTCAGTCTACTCTTTTGGCGCTCTGGACTCTTAATTGACTTTGTCACGACGTTTGTTTTTCACGACGCTTATTTTGGACTACTCCCTTTAATTCTGGAGTACTGAACCCAAGAGTACATTTTATTTTTGGTTGTTCTATTGTATTGGTGGTGTAAGAACTCTGCAAATCTGACAACGTAGTCTACAAAGACCTCGTCGACATCACCGGTGCATCCCCCCTCTCTCCCAACGACGACGGCGACGCCGCTGAGCGCTGAGCTTGTATATATATAATGTGCCAATGAGACGTTCCCACGATCTAGGCTTCCATCATATTTCTATTGCCAGTGCTATTGACGAATTCCAGAGTTTCATTTCTTTCCTTCATCGTTACAGTAACCGCCAAACATATACCAAGTCTGACACTTGCAATTGTTGGACATCCCACTCCTTTCTTTCAACCCAGCATCTCCCCATGTCCGCTCCTAGTTACGGACAACCCCAAGTCACCAGAAATCCTTTTGGAAATACTCAACAGGCTTTCTCTCATGTCTATGCCCAACCCAGGCGTGAATATGATGTCGAATCAGAGATTGGAGATGGCTATGACAGCGTTAACGCCAGCTCCACCCGATTAGCAGGTAGCCAGCATCCCTATGAACATGGCGAGTAATATCTCTTTGGAAGTATTGAGTCGTGTGTCGTTGACTGAACTTGTCCATTCTACTGTTATTGAGCTTTCCATTCACCCGATGCTGATTAATTTTATTTTTCAGGCTCTGAAGCACACGTTTATCGCCATGCCTCTGTTGACTCTCGTGCCAGCGTACCCAGCATCTCGCCTTTCATGGATCCTGGCATGGCAGGCCCAGCCGAGCCCTATCCAGCTTGGGCTGCAGATCGTCAAATTCCAATGTCTACCGAAGAGATTGAAGATATATTCCTTGACCTCACGCAGAAATTCGGGTTTCAAAGGGATTCTATGCGTAACATGGTAATTTTTTCTTGACATGCTTCGAATAGAGCTCATCCCATGTGTTCATAGTTCGACTTCACCATGCAACTCCTCGACTCTCGTGCTTCTCGCATGACACCCAATCAAGCCCTTCTCACCCTTCATGCTGATTATATCGGGGGTCAGCATGCCAACTATCGCAAATGGTACTTTGCCGCACAACTCAACCTTGACGATGCCGTTGGACAATCTCAGAATCCTGGTCTCCAGCGCCTCAAGACTGTGAAGGGTGCCAAAGCCGGAAAATCTCTCGACAGTGCCCTCAATCGATGGCGCAATGCCATGAACAACATGAGCCAATATGACCGTCTCAGACAGATCGCACTATACCTATTGTGCTGGGGCGAAGCTGGCAATGTCCGATTTGTGCCCGAGTGCCTGTGTTTCATCTTCAAGTGTGCGGATGATTATTATCGGAGTCCCGAGTGCCAGAGCAGAGTCGACCCAGTTCCCGAGGGGCTTTACTTGAATACCATCATCAAGCCGTTGTATCGGTTCATGCGCGACCAGGGATATGAAGTAGTGGACGGGAAATTCGTCAGGAAGGAGAAAGATCATGAAGATATCATTGGCTATGATGATATCAACCAGTTGTTCTGGTACCCCGAGGGCCTTGCAAAGATCGTTCTTGCGGATAATGTGCGTTTTGCATTGTTAACTACAACGCATGTTCTCAAGAATATGTGCAGACTCGCCTTGTCGATGTTTCACCAGCCCAACGCTACATGAAGCTCGGTCGGGTTGATTGGAGCCGCGTTTTCTTCAAGACCTACTTTGAAAAACGTTCCATGGCGCATCTACTGGTCAATTTCAACCGTATCTGGATCTTACACGTCTCCGTCTTCTATTTCTACACTGCGTTCAACTCTCCCAAGGTCTACGCCCCCCATACCAAGGCTAGTCCGTCCCCCCAAATGACATGGTCTGCTACTGCCTTAGGTGGAGCAGTATCCACTTTGATCATGATATTTGCCACTATTGCGGAATTCTCGTACATCCCGACCACATGGAACAATGCAAGCCATCTGACTACACGACTGATCTTCCTTCTTATCATTCTTGCTTTGACGGCTGGTCCGACTTTCTACATCGCTATGGTTGACGGCAGACCGGCGCAATCACAGCTCCCACTGATCCTCGGCATTGTACAATTTTTCATCTCCGTCGTTGTGACTCTCCTATTCGGGCTTATCCCATCTGGGAGAATGTTTGGCGATCGTGTTGCGGGCAAGTCGCGCAAGTATATGGCATCGCAGACGTTTACGGCATCCTATCCAGCCCTAGCACGAAGTGCTCGAAGCGCTTCCATCCTGCTCTGGCTCCTCATCTTTGGATGCAAGTTTGCTGAATCGTATTTCTATTTGACGTCCTCGTTCAGCAGTCCTATAGCTGTGATGGCGAGAACCAAGGTGCAGGGATGCAATGACAAGGTGTTTGGGAGCAGTTTATGCACGAATCAGGTGCCGTTCACGCTGGCGATCATGTATATCATGGATCTGGTGTTATTCTTCCTGGACACATACCTCTGGTATATCATCTGGAACGTGGTATTCAGTATTGGACGTTCATTCTCTCTTGGTCTTTCCATCTGGACTCCCTGGAAAGATATCTACACTCGACTACCCAAGCGGATCTATGCGAAACTTTTGGCTACCGCGGAGATGGAGGTCAAGTATAAACCCAAGGTACGTCGGCGTATCATGTTTGATTTTCTGAGCTGATGTCGCATTTGTCAATTAGGTTCTTGTCTCTCAGATTTGGAATGCGGTTATTATATCTATGTATCGGGAACATCTTCTTTCCATCGACCACGTCCAGCGTCTTCTTTACCACCAGGTCGATGGATCTGATGGTCGTCGTACCCTCCGCGCACCCCCGTTCTTCACCAATCAAGACGGAAAGGGTTTCAAAGGCAATTTCTTCCCCAATGGCGGCGAAGCTGAGCGCCGAATATCATTCTTTGCGTCCTCACTCACAACCGCCATTCCCGAGCCCCTGCCAGTTGATGCGATGCCCACTTTCACTGTGTTGGTCCCGCATTACTCAGAGAAGATCTTGCTGAGCTTGCGCGAGATTATTCGAGAAGAGGATCAGAATACTCGCGTTACGATGTTGGAGTATCTGAAACAGCTCCACCCTGTCGAGTGGGACAATTTTGTCAAAGATACCAAGATACTCGCAGAGGAAACAGACGGGGTGGATACCACGGCTAGTTTGAATGGGAACGAAAAGAACAATAAGACTGATGATTTGCCGTTCTACTGCATCGGGTTCAAGACGTCGTCTCCTGAATATACTCTCCGCACACGAATTTGGGCGTCTCTGCGTGCTCAGACGCTCTATCGCACAGTGTCCGGTATGATGAATTACTCGAAAGCGATCAAGCTTCTTTACCGAGTCGAAAACCCGGACATCGTACAAATGTTTGGCGGGAATACAGAACGACTCGAGCGTGAATTGGAGCGGATGTCTCGTCGGAAGTTCAAATTTGCCATTTCGATGCAGCGTTTCTCCAAGTTCAACAAGGAGGAACAGGAGAATGCCGAGTTCTTGTTGCGCGCATATCCTGATCTCCAGATCGCGTACCTCGACGAAGAGCCTGGGCAGAAAACCGGGGAACCCAGGTTATTCTCAACGCTAATCGATGGCCATTCGGAAATTGACGAGAAGACTGGTAAGAGAAAACCCAAATTCCGTGTAGAATTGCCAGGCAATCCTATTCTCGGTGATGGGAAATCGGACAATCAAAATCACGCTATCATCTTCTACCGAGGCGAGTATCTCCAGCTCATTGACGCCAACCAAGACAACTATCTGGAAGAGTGTCTCAAGATTCGGAACATTCTAGGAGAGTTTGAAGAATATTCTGTCTCAGGCCAGAGTCCTTACGCGCAGTGGGGCCACAAGGAGTTCAATAAAGCACCAGTCGCTATTGTGGGTACCCGCGAGTACATCTTTTCGGAGAATATTGGAGTACTGGGTGACATTGCCGCAGGCAAAGAGCAGACATTCGGTACAATGACGGCGCGTGCTTTGGCGTGGATTGGAGGGAAGCTTCACTATGGTCATCCGGATTTCTTAAACGCAATATTTATGATTACGCGTGGGGGAGTTTCCAAGGCGCAGAAGGGCCTACATTTGAACGAGGACATTTTCGCTGGTATGAATGCCTTTGGACGCGGTGGTCGTATCAAGCATTCGGAGTACTATCAATGCGGAAAAGGGCGTGATCTCGGTTTCGGCACCATCTTGAATTTCCAGACCAAGATCGGCACGGGTATGGGCGAGCAGATGCTCAGCAGGGAGTACTACTACCTTGGCACACAATTACCTATCGATCGGTTCCTTACGTTCTACTATGGCCATCCTGGCTTCCACATCAACAACATTCTTGTCATCTATTCGATTCAGGTCTTCATGGTTACCCGTAAGTGTTATCTTATATGAAAAAGTATCGTCCGCCTGATCTGGTGTTGCAGTGCTTTACATAGGCACACTGAACAAGCAGCTACTCATCTGCAAGGTTGATTCTCTGGGAAATGTTATCGGCGGCCAACCTGGCTGTTACAATCTCATTCCGGTATTCGATTGGATCAGGCGCTGCATCGTCTCTATTTTCTTGGTGTTCTTTATTGCATTCTTGCCTTTATTCTTGCAAGGTATATCGCTTTGTGGGCCATAAACTGTACGTGACTGACATAGAATTTCAGAACTGGTAGAAAGGGGTACAGGCAAAGCTCTGCTACGTCTCGGGAAACACTTCCTGTCATTATCTCCTGTTTTCGAGGTCTTCTCCACCCAAATATACTCGCAGTCAATCCAGAGTAACCTGACGTTTGGCGGCGCTCGCTATATTGCGACAGGACGTGGCTTTGCGACCACCCGCATACAGTTCAGCATTCTCTACTCTCGTTTCGCTGGGCCTAGTATCTATATGGGGATGCGTAATCTCCTCATCCTGCTTTACGCGACGATGTCCATCTGGATTCCCCATCTGATATATTTCTGGCTGTCCGTCTTGTCCCTTTGCGTCGCGCCTTTCGTCTTCAATCCCCATCAGTTCTCGTTCCCTGATTTCATGATAGATTATAGAGAGTTCTTACGCTGGATGTCGCGTGGTAACTCAAGGACAAAGGCGAGCAGTTGGTATGGATATTGTCGACTTTCGCGGACCATGATCACTGGATACAAGAAGAAGAAACTTGGACATCCTTCAGAGAAGCTATCCGGAGATGTTCCTCGTGCTGGCTGGAGAGCCGTCATCATCTCTGAAATCCTTTGGCCTATCGCCGTTGCGGTACTGTTTGTCGTTGCGTATATGTTCGTCAAGTCCTTCCCCGACCGTAACGGAAACCAGAACCCAAGCCCGCTCATTCGAATTGCCATCATTGCGGTTGGACCTGTCGTTTGGAACGCAGCAATCCTCGTGACTCTATTCTTTATTTCTTTGTTCCTGGGGCCTATGATGGAACACTGGACCAAATTTGCATCGATCATGGCTGGCTTGGCCCATATTCTGGCTTTGGTTGGGAACATTGCGTTTTTCGAATTCTTCGTATGTTCTTTTGCCTGTTCAAAAGTACAAGACTTGACTTTTTGCGTCTTATAGTGGTTCCTCGAGCTTTGGGATGCTTCTCACGCAGTACTTGGCCTTGTAGCTATCATAGCTATCCAGCGTGCGATCCAGAAGTTTCTCATTGCCGTGTTCTTAACCCGTGAATACAAGCATGACGAAACGAATCGTGCTTGGTGGACTGGTAAATGGTACGGAAGGGGTCTTGGGTCATCCGCCATATCACAGCCAGCTCGTGAATTTATTGTTAAAATCGTCGAGATGTCACTGTGGAGCTCCGACTTCTTGCTTGGCCACGTCTTGTTGATGCTTTTGACGCCGCCTATCTTGATACCATTTATTGACAGACTTCATTCCACGATGTTATGTAAGTGATGTTACGGCTGTCAATTTCACTTGTCTGATGCGTTTATTCTAGTTTGGCTCCGACCCTCCAAGCAGATTCGTCCACCTATGTTCTCGACTAAACAAAAACGGCAACGCCGCTGGATTGTAAGTTTTTTGTTTTCTAAAAGTCCACTATTTCTCACATGCTGTATTTTAGATCATCAAGTACACAGTTGTCTACGTCTTTGTTATTGCACTTTTAGCTGCTTTGATTGTTTTACGTACGTTATAAAAATATTTCTCATTCTGTTCCAACTGACTACTCTTCATCTGTAGCTGCCCTTATGCGGGACCACATCACCTTTAACTGCAGTTTGTGTAAGAATATCTAACGATCTAACGGACCACAAGTATATATCGACCGTTTATCCCTTTGTGATATTATAATTTACCTCGAGGACAATATAATTTGAAAGGAGTCACATCACGAGCCGTCTGAGTTTAATGAGTCGACCCATCGTGCTATGGAGTGCTCGCACGGCCGTAGCTTCCGACGACGCAGGAACGACAATTCTGAAGACAATTCTACCACCAGTACCCAATCCAGGGCCTTATGAATCCAATAAATTTTCTCAAACCTTCCATTTTGTACCCTCGCTAACATACTTCGCCCTAAGAATTCTGGCCGAATATCCTGACGAACTTGACTTTCGTTCTCATCGTCTTTACTACCAACCACCGTCATCTCCGCTTGCATATGATATCCTCCGCGAGGTCATTCCCAGTTATGACCCACGACCAGAATCTGAGTCCGAATTTTCTCTGACTACAGTGAATCCACGGCTATGGGCTGTCTTAGTGCAGGTCTACAATAATCTGCCCCAGGCATTCCGAACGTATCCCATTCCGCTGTCAGATAGACACCTGCCCGTCCTTCAGCGCATCCGCCCCACCCCCCAGTTCTCCCTGATTACAATTTTGGGTCTTGCGGGTTGTGAACAGTTGACTGACGAGACGATAGTGGCGCTGAAGGACCTACATGGCCTGTGTGCTTTTGACGCCAGTGGTACTGTGTTGAGTGCGTATGGCGTGAGGGTGTTGTCGAGAACTTTGCAACGGAGTGAGGGAGACATGGGAGAGAGGAGAGGTCCATGGGGACTAAGAATCCTTCGATTGAGAAATTGCATGTCGGTGGATAATTCTGTCTACACATGTCTCTCCGCATTTCCGCTTCTCAGCGTTGTTGGTCCGTCGTGACAACCGGTCCGTTTTTCGTTTTGGCTGACTGCACGTCTTTTACCAGACCTACGCGGAACTAAATGCATCCCCAACGCGTCTATACCCGTTATATTTCGCACCGGATCCAACAAGAGTCTCTACTATCCCACTCTCATGACCACTTCTCTCAGCATCCTGACTTCATCCACCACAAATTTGTTCTCCTCCCCAGACCCTTTCATTTTGCATATAGCATCTCTCCATCACAAAGCCGCAGCTCCGGTCCGATCGCAACCATCAGTAGCTATGCAAGACGCATACGTAGTTATCCCTCCCGTGAGTATCAAGAAAGAGTCAGTCACTACTTATCGCGCGGGTATAGGAAGAGAGCATATCGGGAAGGGACCCTCGGGAGTGCTGGCGAGGAGGAGCACGAGGGTGGAGGAGTTAGAGAAGCATGAAAAGAACAAGGAGGTTTGGTATGAAAGGAATGCAGATGCAATATGGGATCAAAGACTCGGAATGAGCATGGGTGCGTACGAGAGTTCAGAAGTGGATGACTGTCATGATATATTGGGATGGGATACAGCTATGGACAATGAGGACAAGGACGGAGACGGAGAGGACAGTAGTGAGGATCAGGACGAGGATGAAGATGTGGATGTGGATGGAACGGATGGCAATGATGATGGTCCTGATGGCGAAAATGATGAGGAGCCTATGTATCTGGGGGATGAAAACGAAAAAGTTCTAAGCCCAGATGACGCAACCGCACTCGGACACTTTTTCGCGAATCCACTATCGAACGCTCCCTCGCCTCGCCCCTCGTCCCCTCCCAGTCGAACCTGGCTAGCACCTGAGACAGAGAGTGAAGGTGCAATGAATAATATGGTACGCATCCCAGCCTGCTTTGTCTTGGTGTGTTGCTAACACAGGTAAGTAGAGCAATGCAGTGGTTGGTTCAGGATTCTATTTTGGCAATATAGCGCCTGGTCGGCTAACGCAGACACTTGCCATCGATGACGTACAACCCCCGCATACTCACAGAAACTTGCAGACAAATCAGTCTGTTGCTCACTCCCCGTATATCGCACAATCGTCAAAGCTGACAACAACACAACAACCTCCAAAATCATCAGGCCACATGTCGCGCACTGGCCCTGCCGGCACAAACACAAACACAACTCCTCTCTCGCGTATGTCCGTTCCAGTCACGTCCTGCAAGCGTTCAGGAGCTGAGACGCTCGCCGGACCTGGACAAGTATATTCTTCTAACCTCGACCGCTTAAATGCTGGAACGTCAGCTCCCAGTTCCACCACGAGAACTGAAAGTCAGAAAGCCATTAAATCGAGGGATAGTAGAGCTCCTGTGGACTTGGATGTAGGCTTGCCCTCGACCTCCCGCAAACGTCGAAGGAAGACGGAAGAACTACCGGCATGCAAACCCGTGCCCTCTGGTCACGGAACACCCCTTCCCAGACAGATACACATCAAATCAGCCGTTGCTTCTGGCGCTCCCGTGACACTATCCCGAAATTCAAGAATAGGTGACAGAAATCCAAGAGGCCGGGTGCGGGTAGTTCCAAGCAGCATAAAAACGATGTCTTCACCTCATCGAGTCTCGACCATCGCTAGTAGACCATCGCCAGTCATGCGGCTGATACCTCCACCCGCAGCGCTTTCGACAACATCCCACATCGACTTTGAAAATTCAATAGCAGGAGAGGAAGCCGGTAAACTTGCGTCTAGACAAGCAGCTGCACGATTCTACCGCAGGTCTTCTACTCATCCTCGGTCACCGTCACATCCTCAGATTCAAGGGTCTAGTGATCACGATGAACGCTTGATGCTATACCGCAACCCACCACCATGGAGTGATTTAGACGCACAACCTAATGCATCCCTCAAGACGGACAGGAAGAGCCGAGCGACGGATCTGGCTATCCTAAAACGAGGTGCAAAGGGGACTAATGGTGTGAAAGCTCTGGCAGAGATGATAAAGAGAAGGAAAGATGTAGGAGATCCCTTTCGCTTAGCTCAAGCTCGTGTGGGCATGGTAAATAGCGTCAGTCTCAAAGCCGAATCGAGGAATCCATTCCGACGGAAGGAGGAAGCATCTCAGTTTCCCATCGAATCTGGCACTGGGACAGAAGTCTTGAAGGTAGTCTCAGGGGGAGAAAAATTGCGATAGAAACGTCGGCCAGTCCGTTAGCGGTAAGGCCTTGAGGCCTTTCTCGTTTCTACAGGTGCCTCAGGGATTCGGGCCTCCCATCACAGCAACTCGCGACTCAGATATCGATCAAAGCGCTGGGTTCCTCGAGTACCGTTATGCAGACAAAGGGAGATATCAGGAATTCAAGGGCTTTCGACTGGAAGACGTGGAGTAAAACATGACATATATTCCTACCAGTGCTAAGCGCTGAGCTGTACTGAATTTACAAATTGAACTTGGTTTGGACTTGTCACCGCCGTACCACATCACGTGAGCAGCGATTTCAAGTTCGCGTCAAGTTTCTAGCAAATTTCATGGTTGCCTATCTCCACCGTCTGGTCCCCCTCAAACAAATCTAAAGAAATGATTCGCCGGTTCAAACGGGTTTACTCTTCTCGCTTCATGTCATCCACACCTCGCCCATATACATTTCACATAGGCGCCAGCTGGGCGGGAAAATCAGCAGAACAAAGGACAGACGTCCCCTTTCCTTCCGAAAGCCCCATAGGTTCCTGGCGGGATTACACCCTGTCACGTCCAAAGGCCGTCTCAATCAAAGACGCCGGCGAAGACTTCTTTTATGTACAGGAGGTACGACAGCTCTTCCTTGCAGACATTGTAGAGTACTCATGAGCATGGTGGCAGATGCGCAGTCACTCGGTAGGTAAGTTTCGTTGTGGCCTCCTTGAATCACAACTGACAGCCAATGCAATATTTATCATGAAGGGAGTATCATTGGGTGTGGCAGATGGCGTAGGTGGATGGGTAGAGAGTGGCGTGGATCCTTCGCTTTTCTCTCAAGCTCTGATGTATCATGCACATCGATATTCACGGAACGCTTGGGCTGGTGAACCAGAAATCGACCCAACAATGGATTATACAGAGCGGGAACAAGTCGAAGGCTGGGAAATGACGCCCTATGAATGCTTGGGTTTGGCATACGGCGGCGTTCTTCGTGAAAAATTTGTGCAAGCTGGTAAGATGACATTGGTCTTCGCCATGTGTCTTATTCACTTTTCTTCATGTTCTTGAGGGTCGAGCACGGCTTGTCTTCTCACTCTTAATGCATCATCAGGGATACTGCGTGCGGCTAAGTGCATATTATACCCAGGTAATGGCCCAGGATGAGGCTCATTTTTTGACATCAAGCCTAGGAGATAGCGGCTTTTCAATAATTCGGTCTTTCTCCATGATATACAAGCAGCCTGTACAAACTCACTTTTTTAATTGTCCCAAGTACAAATTCTTCCAGTTTTTTCCTGCTCTTTGCTCATATAATCCGAATGTAGACAATTAACCAAGTTGCCCATAAACTCTGGAAAGAGATTTAATCGGGCGTGCGTTGATTCTCCAAGCGAGGCGGAGACCTACCACACAAAACTACGCGACGGTGATATCGTCCTTGCGTACGTGAGTGAAGTTTTCGACGGTCAAAGTTGTCAAGATTCATCTACCCTACAGACAGACGGCTTGTCAGACAACGTCTTTCCTTCGGAAATATTGAATATTTGCTCCTTGGTCGCGCGGACAGGTGGGTCTGAAGACCAGCAGATACAATTAATGGCAGACCGCATTGTCGAATACGCTCGACAGTGCATGGCGAGCAAACACAAAGTCAGCCCTTTCGAGAGTGCGTTTGTAAGCATCACCTGTCGATGTGTACCGATGTTTTTACTTGAATTAGAAGAAACCGCGAGGCAGGGCATGTTCTTTCGAGGAGGAGTGAGTGACAAAAATATTTTGCACATTTAGCCTACTCAAGTTGACATTTTCGACTTAGAAAATGGACGAGTACGTCCTGTTCATATCTTGTTTCAGCAGAGACGCTCATTATTCGTCTATATCCACTCACAGCGTAACCGTGGTTATGGCGCTCATTCGAGAGACAGTATAATGTTCGGTGTTTATAATGCTCATACCCAGGAACCACCCCAGGTACATCATCTTCACACCACGTCTACACGTCGTGCAGGTGATATTTCATAACAAATATATCCAACTAGAATCTCGTTGAATTACTTCAGCACTTATTTTTTAATTTGGCGCTCGATGATAGAGGATATTCCTTGAATTGGACCTCGTCATTGCCACAATACATGCATGAACGCTCAGTCGTATAAAGAGAACTACTTGTATATGGACAGGAATTCAAACAATCTGGGATTATAATCAATGGAACAGGGCTCAAGCTCAGAGCCTGAGGCCTACAACTTGACCTTACGTAACTTGAAGCGCGACCGTCACGTCTCAAATGAAGTTCTTCATCGACAACTTGCCAGTATGCCTTGCAGTCAGTCTTGATTGAACTTGGAAATGAACACTTGAAAACAGATAATTTTCCCATATGACCGCATCTATCCTGGTAAGTGGAACTATTTGCGTGCCTGTCAATTTTTGACCTATGAACTAGAGCAATATGCATACATGTGTGACCTCAAGCGGACCCTGGATGCAACCGTAGTTATATTCGAGTTTCTGGTCTAGTCGTCCCACCAAATAGGCTGTCTTAGGGTCATTGTGTCCTCGAAATGCCGTCAGGAACGGGAAAGACGGTGTCACTACTGTCCTTAATCGTTTCGTATCAGCAGGTATTAATCCTCGCTTTGTTGTGTATCCTGTGACTCCATCATTTTGAAAAAGTTCTATCCGACGCGGCGAAAACTCATCTACTGTTCTCGGACTGTACCCGAAATCGAAAAGGCCCTCGCGGAGCTGAAAAGGCTAGTTGATTACCGCATAACATGTGCTGAAACAGAGGAAGAGAAGGATAAGGAACGGAATTTCTGTGGATTAGGCCTTACAAGTCGGAAGAACCTTTGTGTCCATCCTGAGGCAAGTACTTACAGTCACGTTGTCATCTTGCTTCTAGTATTCTCTTCTGCTTCCTTCTCACTCGTGCTGAGGACTGACGTCCCCACACTAAACATACATTGTTATTTATTTTAGGTGTCCAAGGAAAAAAAGGGCAAGATAGTAGACGCCCGATGTCGGGATCTCACAAATTCAGCCGTCTGTCAAAAAGGCCGAGCCGATCCTGGCTCCGTGGATCTATGTGACTGGCATGAAGTATGCTCTACATCTTCCAGAGCGATCTGTATTCTCACCTTGTCAGAATCTTGGCAAACTTGACCCGGGAAGCCTCATACCTCCTGGTATATGGACGTTGGCAGACGTACTGCAGTATGGTCGAGATAATTTTGTCTGTCCATATTTTGTTGTGCGAAGAATGGTGAGGTCTCGTCCGTGCACAAATCCCATGCTCTGACGAGGATTTTCAGATGCCCTTCGTAGACGTAATTATTTATTCCTTCCATTACCTTCTCGATCCCAAAGTTGCGGAACAAGTGTCAAAGGAAATGTCCAAAGATGCTATCGTCGTATTCGATGAAGCGCATAATATCGGTATATTCTCCCTTCGGTATAAAAAAATGCCTCGCTAAACATTCTCCAAGATAATGTGTGTATCGAATCATTGAGCATCGATCTTACCCGGCCTATGCTAGATTCTGCAGCACGAAGCGTTGGGAAATTGGGTGAAAAAATCGAGCAGCAAGTATTTCCATTCTTAGTGAAACGTCGATGACCTTCCTCCCTAGAATTAAAAAAACAGATGCTGCAAAATTGCAAGACGAGTATGCGAAGCTTGTTGAAGGACTTCAAGGAACGAACGAAGACGAGGAAGATAGCGATACATTCATGGCAAATCCATGTACGTTGCGGTTTATGATCCTTCCGGAGTTAATATTGTTATCTGGCCACCAGTGCTGCCGGATGATCTCCTGAAAGAAGCTATCCCTGGAAATATCCGAAAAGCAGAGCATTTTGTGGCTTTCTTGAAAAGATTTGTGGAATATCTGAAGGTCTTTGGGTCAAATATCAGCAGACTCGTTCATCAGTAATCATCTGCTCAGACTCGAATGCGGGTCTTGCACGTCGTGGCGGAAACTCCTTTATCATTCCTTCAACATCTCAAAGACATCACATATATTGAACGGAGACCCTTACGGTGAGCTCATTTGTTCCTCCATAGTGGCCGAACGATCGAATATTACGGTAGCTTCTGCGCCGAACGTTTGCAATCATTGATCCGGACATTAGAGCTCAATCGCCTGGATGAATACTCGGCACTCCAAAAGGTTGCAAGTTTTGCGACATTGGTTTCAACGTATGAGAAAGGCAGGCTCCCTGATGGTAACCTTTGGAACGCCGCTCACGAATTCAGCTAGGTTTTCTCCTGATTCTCGAGCCTTTTGAGACCGACAACGCTACAGTACCAAATCCAATATTCCATTTTACGTATGTGTTTTATATACATCAGTTAATTCAGTTCTCACCATTGTTTTAGTTGCCTTGACCCTTCCCTAGCTATCAAGCCTGTATTTGAGCGTTTCAGCAGCGTTGTCATAACGTCAGGAACGATATCACCATTGGACATGTATCCCAAGATGCTTCAGTTCATACCTGTTGTACAAGAAACCTACGCCATGACTTTGACCCGTAATGCTTTTTTGCCGCTGGTCCGTCAGGTCTTCTCTACACACCACACAAGTTAACATGGAAACATAGGTAATTACTCGTGGCAGTGATCAAGTCGCCATCAGCTCGCGTTTCGAAGTTAGAAACGATCCAGCCGTTGTACGAAATTTCGGAAGCATCTTGATTGAATACTGCAAGATTGTTCCAGATGGCATCGTTGCATTTTTCCCCAGTTACCTGTACATGGAATCAATCGTAGCCGCATGGAATGATATGGTTCGTCACAATGAGTCTCCGTTCTCTCACCAAGAATGCCCACTCAACATCCTGCAATATCAGGGCATTCTCAACGAAGTATGGAAAAACAAATTAATCTTTGTTGAAACTCCAGACGCAAACGAGACGAGCATCGCTCTGGAAAATTATCGACGAGTACGTGTTTCCCTTTCAGGATAGGCCGGGCTCAGCTTCTGTCCCTTGATTAGGCATGTGACAATGGGCGTGGGGCTGTTCTTCTGTCCGTGGCTCGAGGCAAGGTGTCCGAGGGCATTGATTTCGACCATAATTACGGTAGAGCCGTCATTATGTTTGGGTGGGCCCCTCCTAGCCGTTCACACGAGCTTCAACTGACAGCCTGTCAGTGTTCCCTACCAATACACGGAAAGTCGTATTCTGAAGGCACGTCTGGAGTACCTGAGAGATGCATATCGGATACGGGAGTCGGAATTTCTTGGTTTCGATGCAATGCGGAATGCGGCTCAATGCGTCGGTCGTGTGCTTCGGGGTAAGACCGATTGGGGTCTGATGGTCTTTGCTGATAAGGTTAATCCAGTCTCGTGTCTTTGGTCCAAGATTTCTTCTCACTCTTCTCCAGCGTTTCGCACGAGCCGACAAGCGTGCTAAACTCCCTCGATGGATCAACCAGTACATCACGGAGACAGCATCGAATTTGTCTACAGACATGGCGTTGACACTTTCTAAGCTCTTCATGCGCACAATATCACAAAATCCTAACGAAAATCAGACTGGAATTTCACTGTGGACGCTTGAAGACATAGAGAAAGCTCAGGCCAAACAGAAGGCTCTCGTTTGGGAGGCCGAACAACAACGCCACGATGCGATTGACGACAAGGATGTTTACGGAGATGGGGGGATAGGCGACCACATGTTTGCAGAACTTGACTTGGACATTTAACCCATTCTTTAAAATGTACAGTGTAGCTCTTGCGTACAATGTGAGATGTTCAAGATGGTTATGATTGGGGATTGGGGACGTGAGATGTTCCAGCTATTGATGAGCGTCAACGTGGGCACTGAGGGCAAAAACCCGAAACCTGCGAATACATTGAGGACATAATAATTTGGGTAGTGGTTACACTCACCTCCTGTGTGACAACTCGTTCTGGTTGTCTAAATGAAATGTCACAGCAGTTGGCATCAGTACTTCCACTACCTGTGCCTTCAAGTGAAGCTGAGGGACGAGACGAACCCATAGTATCGACGGCAGGTACAAGATCCCGATCCCGATCCACAATCCCGAGGATGTGCAGTACTTAAAAAACACTGTTGGCTTCGGCAGTCCATATTCAAGTCACCAGTGTATGCCAAGTGACCGCAACTAAGAAATTTAGTGAACCGGAGTTGACGACGACACATCTGCAAAGACAAAATTCTATTTCAGGGTCACGCACTGCTAAAAGTGAGAAATGCCTACTGGTTCGTCGGCGGAGGTAGGACCAACGTGAAGTCTGATCTCGAATCGCACTTTTTGAGTTCAATCGGAACCGACGCTGAACCACATCCGCTGCAGATGAAATTTTGGACCCGAGTAGTCTGTTGGAATAGCTTACCGCTCCACCACGTTTGGGTGGTTTTACAGAGGAGTCGAGAGAAGATTGCTGCCAGTGGAATTTTAACCCTTTTAAGGCCGGTAAAGGCAGGAAAGGGTGAGTAACTCGGGCCGATTCGACAGTTTCGACTTTTAAATCCACAACCTTTCTTGGATAAATCTGCAATTCGAAATCCAGGATTTTCTTGAGATGAAGTGATGAATTCATGGCACAATCATGAGTTCGAGCTTTCGAGCTGGGATTCCGATAGAAGCAATCGAGATCAGCGAGATATATCGGCAAAATAAGAACGCGTAAGTAAAGCAAATCGAGTAGATTAGATATGCAGGGTAGACTCGGATACTGTATACGTCAAACCTTGGTGCAAGCCATTAGTCAGGTACGATGCTCACTAGTAACTTGCATGACGCCAGCAAAGGCATCGTGCTCCACCGCGAAACAGTCAAGAACGAGATCATAGCAACCACCCATCACAGTGCTGAGCGGACGCACGATCTGCGCGGCCGTCGGTCATGCTAATATCCCGCTGGTCCTGAAATTCTGTTAGATTACACACACAAAGATTAGAAAGTTCCATGGACGTGGAGGAAACCACTCGCCTGGAACGGGTAGCAATTCACGGCATAGTGCAAATTCGATCCCTGCCAATGCCACGGTGGAAGCGGACATGCCTCATGTCTGTAATAATAGCCATCTCATGGTTACTCTACACTGGAAATTTCCCGCTGGTCGACACTTGAACCTTGATGGCTTCCAGCAGTACCCTCAGATATTCATCCAGCAGTAAACCGCGATGAGTTGCCTCGACCAACCGTGACGGAACCTGGTCAAAAACTAATCCTAAAGTTATGTGATCAGAACACATTTCCATATGGGCATTCTGCCAAAGAAGTTAACAAGGTACGAGCCGCAGCTTGAACATACCCTTCAAGTTAGCAAATGAGTCGACTGACTTCGTCCAGCTGTAACTTGAATCAGATTGTCACACCTGGTGTGGCGGTATCTCCTTTCGGCTTCCTGTTCCTCGGTCACAAGGCTCATCACGTTACCACCTTTTAACAATTTTTGGCGTTTTAAGTTTTATTGCAAACTCAGTGCGTCCTTAGCTCTAATTCTTCTTTAGATCATGAGCATTATACCTTAGCTACATACTTTTTTTTTTTGTGGAAATCGGTGTTCTGACTACTGTAGGAGCCTCCAAGTGGTTTTGGGACCACCTTTAACAAATGTCACGGCGCGTCACAGCGCGGCTTGCGGCGGCTGCGTGGCACATTGAAGCTCCGACATCGTGAAGTGCCCTGCGGCCCATACGCGTTTAGGTCGGAGACTGAAACTTACGTCTGGAAGACCAACAGCGTCTCAGGGGTCGACGGAACCATATATAGTCTATAAAATATGACCCTCAAAATGAAGCCTGAATTTTTTTAGGGGGATCCGTCATCTACTTTATTTACTGGAGCTAAATCATTCTGTTGACCATGTTTTAACAGTATCTCTCAACTCACGAACTTCTTAGTGCAAAATAAATAGCGAAAAATAAATATTCAAGATCCTCTAAGTTGGTATAAAATGCAAAAAAAAAAGAATGGACGTGTTTGTATGCTTGGGCAAAGGATTAGATTAAAATGTGGTCCCATGATAGTACTGTCCCTGTGGAGAAGAGCTCGAATCATCTGGATTTCGGCCAATCGCTGGCAGGGCGGATGATTATCGATTATTAGTAATAACAGCGCTTTCGGAAAACCTTGTCATGCAACTTTTTTTTTTGTAAAATAAATAAATGCACATGACCGGTGGCTGGCCCAACTGAGTTTGAATAGTGTTCAAAATATCGAAAATGATTTATATTGGAGGCATATAGCTGTGTGTCAGTGCCAGAGTGTTGCAGAATGTCATCCAATAGGTCATTAGCATCTACCATAATTTTTTTTCAGTGCTTTTCGGTCCATATTTGGATCTGCACACCTTGTTTTTAGTGAAACTAGTGTATAATTACAATTATGTATGGTTTGCAGACATTCCACACCATACAATTTTTTTGGTAGATGCTGATGACTTGTTAGATGACATTCGGCAACATTCCGGCACTGACACACAGCTATATGCCTCCAATATAAATCATTTTCGATATTTTGAACACTATTCAAACTCAGTTGGGCCAGC
>QLPF01004159.1:0-14848 GCA_003314045.1 Hygrophorus pudorinus | reverse complement strand
GAAATAGGACGAAAGAATGTTCGGAAAAGGAAACTAGATAGGGGTAAAAGTCACGTCATGACACCAACCCTCCGCCGGAGCCTCCCAGCCTGTCATTGCTTAGGAATATATCTGCTGCGCCGACCTTCCTATCCATTTTCCTCCTCTTTGCGGCCTTCTTGCTTTCTTCTGCCATTTGTTCCACCTCTCGAACTCTTCTCCTGGTTTTAGGTGGGGAAGGCAAGCTGTCACCACTCTCATCCAACTCGCCCTGGCTGTTCCATTTGTTGGTGGCTGGTATGAATTTGACGGTCTTCCGTGCTACTGGGTGTGACTCCTGGCTGGAGGGCATATCATGTCCGGTATCTGGCTCTGGTGATGTGTCCAACAACACTGATGGTGTAGTAGCTCACAAGTGTTTTCGTTTGTTGGAAGACACATGTTTGTCAGTTGTTGAGGAAGCACGAGAGGTGGTGGACTGGGTTGGCTTTGGGCCCAACGACTTGAGCTTTACTCCCTTGTTGTCAATATTACCATTGACGAAAAGGTGTCAGCCCCAAGAACCATCAGCAGGTGGACCGCAAATGACAACTGGGACCCTTGAATCTATGAGTTCTGTGGACCCAGACACACGTCAGTTGTGTCAGCTGTTCAATGATTGTGCTTCTGACTTACCTCAGGGGTTCCCTTCATAATGTACAAATGTCAAGGGGTTGTCCTCGTCATCTAGGGATGCAAACACAGCTGTTTGCTCATTGGCCCTGAGCCCAGTGATGCCCTTTGCCATACCCTTTTCTCCCAGCATCCTTGATGTGGGCAACCAACCTTTCAGGTAGTAACCAGCCTTCGCCAAAAGGTCACGCAGCCCCTTCCATGGGAATTGAGTGGAATCTATGTTTAGACCAGCTTCCATGGCATGCTCGATAAGCCTCTGTTTCAGCAGGGCCATGTCCTGGGTTGTGCCTCGTGATTTGTAGCCAGTAGGAGGGTAATTCGTGTCAGTGGGTGGCTTTGTGTGACGCTTCGGAAGCTGTTCCTCCTTTACTTGACCCAAGTCCTGGTCAATGTCCTCACCCCATGCATGAGCGACAGCTGTCTGAGACACTTTGTCACTATGCACGCCTCATGAGTACTATACCTGACAGGCGGGATCCTTACTTACTATACATGCACTTTTGAATGACCCTGCACTTCGTCTGTCTGAGTGCAGCAGCGAACGAGAAAGAACTTGAAAGACATTAGCATGTTATCTAAAGCTTCGGCGTGAATGTAAAGAGCTCACATCTTTTGCATTCAGGGTCTTGTGAGCGACAGCCAGGGATTAATCTTCATTGGGGACATTCCCACATATGACCCAGGCTGCCTCAAAGCTGTGCTTAGCTTGCCACATGTCTGTCTAAGTATAGTGTTAGCATGTTATTGTGTTCTGCTGCCAATGAACTTACCAGATGAATGAGTTGTGTAGTCATCTCCTGGAAGTCTGAAGTCCGTTTCGCAAAGGTCCCAACAGAGCGCTCGCACCCACGGGACAAATTGAATACACGAAGGATCTCCTCCCAGACGTCGTCGGGGTACGCCTCCTGGAAGGAGGCATAGCAGATCTGCCTCTGCTTGTGTGAGACTTGGTCCCATTTGATTCCGGCAGGGACCTCAAATCCAGAACGGACAAGCTCGTCCATGAGGTTGGCGGCCAAGTAAGATTCATACACATTCCAATAGTTGAAGCCCTTTGTGGACTGGCCACAGTCCTTGTTCTAGAGTGATATGACATGGTCCTCAGTAAATCCGGTGTCTCTTGCAAGCTGGGCACAGGCTGCGTTGATCTTCTCAAAGCCATCTTTTAAGATCTTGCGATCTGTGTTTGAAACGCAGCCGCTTTTCACAGTAGGTGTGGAGGAGGCTGAGATCACTTTGTTTTGAACCTGGGGAGACGTTACAGGAAGCACCACTGCCTTGGAAGGGCTAGGACTCAGAATGCAGGAGGCTGGTCCTGCTTGCATCGGTGTATCATCATTGTGCAATGAGACTGGGCCACCTCTGTCGTGAAGCTGAGGGAGGTTGGAGGGATCAATAATGATGTCTGCAGCCAGATCAAACATGTAAGCATCATTAAAGAAGTCACATTGGTCATTTTGGGATAGTTGGTAGGTGGAACCATCATCTGAACTATGAGGGGGAAAAGTGGATCGGTCATCATTGACAGCGGCTCGTGATTCCGGGTTGACCAATGTAGATTGGGACCTCGAGGGCACACGAGGTCTGAAGGTGTGGGTGGACTTGATAATGGGAGGTCTAGGGAGTGGCCTTTTTTCAGTATGGGCTGGAGGAATGGCGGCTGGAGGCAGGGAGGAAGCTGAGCTCTGGGAGAAGGTGCTGAAGGAGGTGATGCTTGAAATTTTGCTGGAGTTGCTAACTTCGCACAACACTTAACAGCATGCTCCATGGTGGGGTCAGCCCGATAGGTCGCCATGATAGATGGCCAAAGACGAGACAGGGTGCTGTAATTCCCTGGAGGTATAGAGCTCGAACACCTCCTGCCCCCCCCAACTTGAGACCGACCAGGGCTCACGAAGTCAGAATCATACATGGTATCCTCTATGTGGGATGTTCGAAGCCGATCAGGGATGTACCGCTGGTGATACCTCGGGGATGGGCCCAGGAATGGAGGATCAGACAGGATGAGCTTGTCAACCTCTTCATCGGTGAGAATTTCAAGTTGTTGCATACTTGTACCTGATAATAATTGTGATAGCTGAACGAGTTTGACATTGAAATCAGAGGTGAAAAACTTGCCTAGGGTGGTTGGAAGGTGAGGGGCGATAGTAAAATTGTTGAAAAAAAAGAAGACAGCTTTTGCAGCGGCGATAGCACGATGCAAACTCTTGTATAGTGTTGAGAGGGTCATTTGGAGATGCAGAGAGGCTGCCCAGAGGGCACCAATGTGTATGACTTTGATATTGGAGTGTAAGGGTAATATCCGATGTTCCCACACACCTCTTTAGGCAACCATTGGGGACCTCCAGGCCTCCAGGTTGCCTCCACTAGCCCTCCAGAGCACACGGGATCCTTGGCCAATCAGAATGTGAATATATTTGCTCCCCAATAGTAACTCGCACTATATATGTTCTACCTCATATACTGACATTTTTAAGTGACAGATATTACCTTTTATACCACCCCTACATACCTGCCGCTTGGACTTGGCGAGTTATGATGCAAGAAATTTTTCAATTTTGTTGTGCACATTCAAGGCCAATTGCTAACACGGTCAGTATTTCTTCTTACCCTGTCATCATGGGTCGCCGTGCAAAGTATCTAACTGCTGCTCAACAAACTGCTACAGCTTGCATTCACAAACAGACATACATGGCAACACCTCAGTGAGTTTTGATCAAGAACCTACTTAATACCATCTCTAATAACTTAACAGCGGGCGGGAGGTATGCTTGGCGTCCAGGCAGACTATGTACTGGAGAGAGCATGGTCATCGAGGACCTGTTGTGTTATCAGAACCAAGCACAGCCCAGTCATCAACAATACCAGGAGTTTTATCACTCCCTCCTGAGCTCATTGCGCAGGCTCTCTATCCCCTCCCCGAATCAGCCCACCTATTTCAAGAAGCCTTGCATGGCCCTGACTGTCTTGACGAATCTGACCTCAGGGTATGGAAGAACGGGCCACCATATATGATTGACTGCACAGCCACTACAAGCGGGCGGGAGTGTTATTTCACGGAGAGGTTGGTGGAAGTGATGCATGGGGTTAGGCTACATGAACAGCAGAAAAAGGATGAGGTGTGATGCTGTGAGTTCGCCCAGGACAATCTGACAAAGGCTTTGGAGCGCCTAGCCATCGAGGTGACTGAAATGGTGGCGCAATGGAACAAGTGGAACCTTTTCGTAGAGGACTACGGCACTGGTCACAGAGAAA
Source organism: Hygrophorus pudorinus (assembly GCA_003314045.1). Taxonomy (NCBI): domain Eukaryota; kingdom Fungi; phylum Basidiomycota; class Agaricomycetes; order Agaricales; family Hygrophoraceae; genus Hygrophorus; species Hygrophorus pudorinus. The sequence goes on along the minus strand of QLPF01004159.1, from coordinate 10,939 downwards.
TGACAATGGCGAAGCTGTACTTACAATGGCATGTGCGAACTACTTACCATGTGTACAACTTACTGTTCCTCTGATGACAAGCAGTGCCGTGGACATTATAAATTGATAGCTAAACTACACTGGGGAGACTACAAATGAGCTTGACAAGATAAGTACGAACGGTCAACATGTCCTTCTCAGTGCACCCTGGTACATGATGTCCTCGCAGAACGGCCACGACACACACCAGAACCCAAACACCACAATCATGAGTGTTCATTTGTTGTGCATGAATGGATACCGGCCAGGCGGTCCAACCTTCACTGATTACGTGGAGCAGGTGGCCATTCTGGTTGGTGAGGGTGATCATGTGTATGACAAGGGTCATGATGTCCTGTATGCAACAGTAAGTCAGTGATTAACCAACTAGTGTGGCGAACTCTATGCACCTTTAAGTTTTGCCTCCATGCTCGATGACCACCTAAACTATCAAAGAGAAAAACTTCACATGAGTGCGGGGTGATAATATAGAGCACCCAATGCCCTCCGGAACTCACACGATGAATAGGAAGGATCCAGATATTCTTGGTCCAGTATGAGGAGTGTTGCAGATTTCGCCAGAGGTCTTTGTCGGAACACTTGTATCGAACTCAAGGTAAGTCAAATGTTAATAGAATGGTGCAGTGTTGGCTGTGTTCAGCACGATGGTATGTACTAGCTGAGAATTCGTGCTGTAGGAGCCTTGGACATCCGTTGATACAGACATCATTGAGGAGTTCTTGGGGAGAAATTAGTCGATTGATGTCGGAAGGCTTGAACATTGTATATCCCCGCTGTTCGTACAGAATGTGAGTGGTCAACAGACTACCCACCGGGCCAAGATACTGGACAGACCAAAGCTCCTGAACGAAATAATCATCAGCAATGAGGGTGGGATAAAGACTATAGTAAGCACAGATGCATTTCGATCTTCACATGTGTACATACTGGTGTTTCCCACACTAAATGAATATGTGATTGAGTGTGTTCAACAGAGGCAGAGTCCTCAGTGTCCGGAATGTCGTTGTCAGTAGCCTGGAGGATCTGGGCCATGAGAACCTCCCCGCCATCAAGAGCCACCACATTGGCAGCTTGATAGGCCTCTGGAGCCTCGTCAGTGCCATCATCCCTGAATTCACAACCATCTGTGTAGTCCTCGTGATGGCTAGTGGTTGCAGCCACAATGACAAGGGTGTTCATGCACAGCTCAGTTACACTGGTAGATGCAAGGGCAGAGAAAGCGGGGGAGGCCAACGACATCATGAGGTGTCCCAAGTGTACATGACATTGTCATAACAGAAGAACATGGAGGTGAGAAATCTAATATTTATGAGCTAAGATAGCATGCAAAGTGGTCCGACTCACAGGAGGGTGTTGACAAGACGAACACCACAGCGGCCAATTTGTGTTGCAACCAACTTGTAAGGTTGAGAGCTTCATGACGCAGATGTACAGATTCTTCAGCGCATCTATCCAGCTTCAACATTGCCCGGATGCCTTCACAAACATCTGGGTCATTCAACCATCAAGGCATCTCACCTTGCGATCGTGCGATCCACACATCTTCTATCAGACCTGGCTGGTCTCAAAGTGTTGCAAGCTGGAGAGACAATGGGAGAGGCAGGGATATGTTCCATTTGGGGTCATAGAGCCTCTCAAGGATTTCATAGTACCCGTTGAACTTGTGGATGGCTGCCATTAGTGCAGGCCAGCGACGAGAGATGGCCTTACGGGTCTGCTGGTGAAGTTTGGTCCCTATTGATGAAATGTCAGACACTTGGATGTCAATAGATATATCGAGATGTCAGACCAAGTGTTCCATCACATCCACCAACAGCACAGTCCAACTTCTCCCATTCAAAAAAGCTCCCGATTGCACATTTGCAGATGTTGATTTTCAGGTCTTGTGCCATGAGAAGGGTTCGGACAAACTCCAAGTTGATCCCATCAAGTTCCGGGAAGGTTTGGTGAACATTGAGTGAGGCATAGAGTGCCTTGACCTTTTGTTTGAGACGGTCCTGGCTTTGCTTGAGGCTTGAGATGAGGTCCTGAGACTCTGCCGTAGCATCTGACTTTGAGAGTAGATTTTTCGTAGACTGCAGGCTTTTGTCAACGCTTTCCAGCTCACCCTGGAGGGTCAACACTGTGTCTAGCTCTTTCTGAGGCGAGTTGGAGCATCTGTCAAGAGTTAGTATCAAGGATATTTATTGTGTGTGAGACTCACGAGCCCGAACGGACAGTTGAGCTTGGTGTTGAGCCTCCCATTCATTGCGAAGGTCGTGCGGAGCAATGCCACAGTCCTCAAGAGTATTGCATGCCTTTCGACCTTGTCTCTGAACCCCACATTCTTGTCGATGAGTCAACCAATCACCAAGACTGTCACGCATCTTGTGGCCTATCATGGCCAACTGCCAGTCAACAAACCATATTCTGCATGAGTACTGAGAGAATGTTAATGTTGGGATTCAACACATTAGATGTCACTTACCCATTGAGCCCTCTCAATCGGGATCGATTTCTGGGTCCGGGACCAGACACGTTCAATGCCCTCACCATCTGTTAGCCCAAATCCCTCGCACAATTAGGGGTTATAGTGGAGTTGACATGACCACTGGTGACCATAGGCATGCATGGCACTGGTTGCTAATTTCAGCCTCCGAGTGACCGATTCGGGGAGAATAGTGTACTGTTGGACATTAGTTAAGTTGAGAGAGCCTTAGATAAAAAAAACTGACTTACAAGTTGGAGACTGCGGTCCAGTATGCAGCCAACATCATAAAGCACTTCGACAATAGCCGTTGGGGGCAGTAATGACATAAGGTGTTCCAGAAGGGCAACAGAGTATTTCTGCTGCTCTCCTGGTGTGTCAATGTTAGCAAAAAACAGTGGAATGTCATGGCAGCAGACCAAAGACATCCAGCCAGTACAATCAAAGCAGCTAATATCTGCCTTGTGATTGCCTCTGGCAGCATCATATGATTTTTTACATTCGTCCACCGCCTCATTTGGGACATGGGGTTCATATGCACAAGCAGGGGCCTTCTGTGCTTTTGCAATTCGCTCGCCAACTTGATTGACTTGGGCTTTTGAGAGAATATACTGAGGGTTGTGATAAGAGGGCCCGTCTCCTGCACTAGTCAGGTGGGAATGGGAGAAATTGCCATCGGTGGTGACGTGGACGTCCCCTCCTCTGCAAACATATCAACATCCCACCATGAAATCTGTTTGTTAAGCATCTACTCTGTAAAGGGCCAGCCCCACTTGCATAGACCAAAGCAAGCAGGACATCGCTGCTGCAAGATACGAGCGGCCTTTCCGGGAGTGAGTGGAGGTGTAGTTGTCTGAGTTTGGAGAACAGACTGTAAAGGGGGTGTATCAGGTGGTGGTGTGTTCATTGCGCAGCTTTCAGTAGTTTTAGCGTGGTATTCCTAAATTTTGTAAGCCAGGAGATGCTGACTTCTAGACTGGAAAAACATACCTCAATAGTGTTTGACACCATTTCCACTGCTGAATCAACCTCGTTTTCCATCCGAATACGCACACTATCATACCATTGGACAGTGTGGCCTATTCCTTTGTGAAAGGCATCTTTTATTGGCAGGCCCTGGGAGAACTCATGTCAGCAGGCCAATGTAAGCAAGAAGCAACTGACCTTTTTTGTTAATAAAACAAAACCACGCCAAGTGTAGAAGGTGTGCAAGGCACCTGTGATAGCCGTGATAGCATTGCATGAGTGCTCAAAGAGTGTGCGATAGAAATCGAGGAGGTCGGTTGACACAGCCATTCGGGGCTGGGATGGTGAGGTCGGAAAAAGGCCGTTTTCAACAAGGAGCTGGAGAGCAGTCTGACACTCACATGATGTGACATTGATATAACGGTAATATACATTTTGTGAGTCCAAATGTTGATGGAAAATGGAGAACTACGCATGATCAAAATAGAGGCAGAGAATAGTGGTGTGGCTTTTGACACACGACAGAATACATGTAGACTGAATGTCATTCGCTGGGGACATGACGGATCTGACTGAGGAAGTAAGATACTTGAGAAGTGGGTGCACAAGTCCAGGCAAAATGTTGGCCCAACTGGTATAGAGACGAAGGGAGGTGGCTGTGGATTGCTTCGCCCTGGATCCAGAGGCATCTGCTGGGCAAGGGGTAGTCTGGGATTCATGCGCTTGAAGGGCCTCCGTGATATCCGTTCGATTGTTGTCGAGGTCTTCCAAGTCAGGGATGTCTTCCCAGCCATTCGGGTCTGCATCTATTATGGTGGGTTGTGTGAGGTGTTGTGTGCCGGTTTGTGTTCCCCGGAGAAAATCTAACTTCTGTAAAAGTTGCCGATGCTTGCTTGCATTTCCCAAAGGAACAACTATCCTAGAATTTCTTTTGCTGCAGGCTTTTTTTGGGCTTGTATGATGCTTGCCAAGACCGGTCATTGTGAGATCCAAGGGACGACTTGAGCGATATAACATAGCGGTCAAGGCTGAGTATCACATGACGGAAAACGTACTAAGTCCATTTCTAACATCCCGGAGGCTCTCAGACGAGGTTCACAGCAAGGTTCAGTGGGGACATTTTGAGATTGGCTAACAGATCTGAGATCTAATCAAACTAATGATAAATAGTATTCTAGAAGCACTGACAAAGCCCTTTTGAAGACGGGCCTATTAGGTCTATTTCTGCCTTACAATAAAATGTACCTAATAGGCCTTACAAGGCTCTGAAAAGTAGTGCCCAAGGTGCATGGGTCAGGCCTTCCATCCGACGACCTTCAGTACTTCTTGACATCTAGGCTGATAGTACCCCAGGTCCAGGGTTCCCGTGTGATAGGGAGCGACTGAGGCTATAGTGTCGGTCATATACCAGAAGTGAGTATAGATGAAGCTGCTCTGATACTAGCGAACTTGGCTCACAAAGCCCGGTGCTTTCAAGCATGTATCCACTATCGTATTGTCTTCGAAGAGATAGGAAGCACTATGCATCATCTTCGCACACTGTTGCAAGTGTATCAATGTCTGATTGATGCAATGACAGGTGTTTTTTCTCCTTGCTTTTCATAATGGCCTGTCATAATAACATGTTACGAGCTCTCCAAATTGTGCATATCGTTGGATACATTCATCGTGACATCAGGGCAGGGAATATTTTATATTGGAATGGCAAAGGAATACTAAGCGACCTTGAATTGGCCAAGAAAACAACTGATCTCTCTACACACGAGGTCCGAACAGTATGTTTAATGTCTGATCATGTACTGCCTACCATCTCATTCATCACCCCACAATAAGGGCACAAATCGATATGAATCTGTCGAGGTTCGAGCACAAGCATATTACTTCTCGGGAGCTGTTGCCGAGAGTGACAATGAAAATATTCGCTCTCTCTCACACACATGTCCTCCCTTCAAGTTTAACTGCATCCATGATCTTGAATCCGTTTGGTGGATTGCATTATGGGTGCTTTTTCTCCATGTTCCTCAGGGATATGAGGAAGACCGCAGTTCCCAGATTCTAACAGCTGCCGGACTGTTTCCTTCCGTTGGTGGCTCCTTGTTACGAACAACCACATTTGTTGCAGGTACTGTCCGTGACCTTTTGCAGCACCTTGCACTGGCCTTTCAACAAAGTGCCAGCCGCTTGATCGAGGCACAAGCTCTTCTTGTGTGCTGATATGTGTGTGCAGAAAAAGGATCAGTTATCAATGAGACTGTGTTTGACGGTATTCACTGAAAGCTCCGGGCGATCTGGGAGGAGGCTCAGCAGAACTCCGAAGGCATCGAAATCGAATACATGTTTGTGCTTCCTGCCAAACGTGGGGTGACTGAGGAACCCCCTGACCTCCCAGGCCCTTCGAAGAGAGACAAAATTACCCACACCTAAATATGTGTAAACAAGTCCAGCAGCGTGGCCACCGTGGGAAGGGTTTTTTTTAATGTGTTTGTGTTACAATGGAGAACTTGTGCAATGTACTATGTGATAGCTTCTTCTAGACTACATTTTGTACACAGTGAATAGTGTCTGTGAAGTGCTTTCCCACTTTCCTGGCTGTTTGCCCATGTCTGATATTCGTTCCGCTGCCAAATTGACAGGATTCGAGCTTGTGGAGTGCCCAAGTACTCTGCACCAAGACTTTGTTGACATTGGCCATGAAGAAATAACCACCGATGATCGGAGGAGACAAATGAGGGAGGGTGTATAATAGGCGCAGGGACCGGGTAGGCTGGCCTTTGACTGGTTGAGACGACAAATGTGAGTGATAGTTGCATGATTGGTAACAATGAGATAACATGCATCCATACGTACGAGGGCTCAGCACGTAGTCAGTAACGGCTTCTATATGTTTATGAGGAGGTACCTCCTCGATCAGAGCTATCGCCGTGGCCAGTGTTCCACTCGATATACCACCCTGCAACCTATATACTGCCGTGGATGTATCAATAGTGGCAGCATCACCAGCGAATGCTTTCAACATTTTGTTCAAAAGGAAAACGGGGAGATCAGAGGTAACGCTGTCCATCCCACATGACGGGACGATAATGGAGCCAGTTTTGGTAGCATAATAGTCGAACCTAATATGGCGAATCGTCAAGAAGGAAGAAAAAAGACGAAAAATACTGCCCACAGGATGATGATCTCTCGAATCCATGCTGATTCACCCGTCAAATCCACATAATGTTTCCCATGTCGTATGCAAGCTCTAAAATACGACAGAACATAGCTATATTAAGTTCAGCAGCAACAGGTAGAATGAGAGCACAGACTTGACAACAGGTGTCCCCCGCCGCCAATATGGCCCCATGGTATTGATGACGACCTTCGTCTGCTTCACTGCATCCTCCAGTTCAATGAAATTTGTCACGTCGACTTTAACCAACTCCACGCTATCATCTAGACCCACTTCAGATACCAGTTCAGCGATCTTTGACTCTGAACGTGCGGCTATGGCTAACTTGAAGCCTCAGCGCTGAGGGTGTGATGCAAGGTATCATGTACAGAGGCGCCCACAGAAGCCTGATGACAATTTCAATCACGCTGTAAATACCCAGTCTGTCTTAAAGGAACCTGTGGCTCCAAGCAACAGAATGTCAAAATTTGTTGTGCTCATTGCCGATGAGGTGGTGATTCATTAGACTGGTGACCTGTCCTTCAACTTCGAGGGAAGGTGATGCCAACTCTTCGTGAGAAGGACTGGTCAATCTGAGTTTAAATTGGCAGGATGCGCGGATTTCGCCAAAAAGGGCAGGTAGTCACATAGAGTCACAATGATGCTGAGCGGACATTGAACATACTTACTCCACCAGACCCTCCGATCTTAAGGCTATGAATCAACCTAGGGACGATGTTATTGAGGACGATGGCCCTCCCGGCACCCGTAATGAATTCCCCCTTATTCACGCTATAGGTCTTGAGGACTTGACTGCTCTTTTTCTTGAATTAATACCTGTGGGCCTTCAACCAACCGAAGACTTTCTTTGGCCCTTACTTGATCATGAAACTCGCACTGTATATTTGGCATGTATTCTGGTATTTCTGATATCATGTGGCACTATAGTTCCTCATCGTTTCCAACTTGAGGCCGTCCTAGGATCTCTTGCGGGTGACGGTATTATTGCTACTGGGACTGGCTCTGGGAAGACTCTCATTATGATTATTCTACTTCTCTTGCGGCCGGCCGACCTCTGTATTCTTATTGTCCCCCTCAAGTGGCTCCAACTTGCTCACCTGGAGGCATTCAATTCATATGGAATCAATACAGTTGTAATTAATAAAGACACACCCAATGAACCAGCTCTTTGGCAGGCAAGTAATATTATATTTAATAGTACTGAAATTGTCCAGGATATTGCAAACGGCAAGTACACCAATATGATTACCACGATGGAACAGCTAGGGATCTATGATGGACACATGTCAAAATTCGGCAAACTTCTGCATAAGAATGACCACAAGTTTACCAATCGGGTCAAACGAATTCAGATCGACAAGATGCAAACAATATACACAGCAGGAATTCCCAAGCACAGACAGCCTGCTTTCCGGCCAGCGTATGGCAAATTCAACATTTTCAGGCTATTGTTTTCAAAGACTACGACGGTCCAGGGCTTTTCTGCAACACTCCCCCCCCACATTTTGAAAGTCGCACAGCAAAATATGTCTCTTTCACCCCACCATTTTTTTATCTGTTGCACTAGTAATTGACCGAATATCACTTACGCAACCCATAAAATCGTCGGCTCATTATCTGACCTCCGAAACCTGAAAATGGTTATTCCTCCGGTGTCGGCTTTCACTTCCCCAAGCCAAATACCTTCGATGCTCATATTCCATGATGACACCAAAGAATGCAGCAACATGGCTGTCTATCTCGACAGACTCTTACCACCCGAATATCAAAAAACTGGCCTTGTCAAACACTACCACAGCCATATGTCCCGGCAATACCTAGAAGAGGCATACCAGAGTTTTCAAGAGGGAACCACATGTGTTCTACACACCTGCTCTGGAATGGACTCTGGGATCAATTTTCGCCGTGTTGCGGCCGTTCTAGAATATGGGGTTGCTTCAGACTCCCCAAAGGGCATACAATGGGGTGGCCATGGAGGCCGAAACCCTGCCGACAGGGCGTTATTTTTGACCATGTATGAGCCATGGGTCACAGACGTCGATCTCTCCTCAATACCGCTCGAAGAACTTCAGGATGACCCCGACTGGCCATTATCGCTCAGCACAAAAAAACATCCAACCAAAATGGAACGTACAAGCATCCACTGCATTCAGACTCTCCAATCGAAGACCTGTATAAGACAGATTTATGCAAATTACCTACATGACACGACGCCAGAAGGTAAGTATTGTATCATTCAGGCTACTACTTAACTACAAGTATTATTTCAGCCCTTGACTTTGTTACAGAGTTCTGCTGTGACCACCACAATAATGGCTTCGATATTAGCAAATTCTTTCCTGGAGAATTCTATACTGGACTCAAGCCAAAACCAAAGAAGGCTGCTCGTAGACACGAAAAGAGGCGGACGCTCAAACATCGAGGACCCCTTGAAATAATCTTGCAAGCTTGGCTGTCCAAGACACACAAACAGGACCCCCTTCGCACCCTTCATCCGGCCAGTTGGATACTCGATGACACCAAGATAAAAATTTTGGCAGCCACCCATCCATCCAAGATATCTGCACCCTCCGACATCACCGAAGCCATTGGTGAAACTCAGGACTGGTTTATGACATGGGGACAGTCAATCTTTGACGCAGTACAAACTTATGTTCCACCTCCCTCATTACCTACCTCAAGGAAAAGGAAACGCGTTCCCGAACCATTTCCCGCACTCGAACCAATTTCCACTCCTGCTCCACCCCAGACTACACAACTCACAATTAGAATTCCTGCTCGTCTGCTGCTCGTTGATCTGATTAATACTGCACAAAATGCTAGCCATGAACATAGACCGAAACGTAAGTAGAAGCTGCCTTTTGTTTTTCTTTCACTGTGTTTTGTCGCTCTTTTGTGTCACTCTTGTTTGTTGTATCCGCTCAGATTCATATTGGTACAGTGTAATTCACAATAATACATCATAATGCTTGAAATCAATTCTTAAAACTCCTCTACATCCACGTCCAATACAGCACTGAAGTTGGGTGCTGGAATATTGTCCTCTTCAGTCAACACGGAGACACCATTCTCATCAACCGAATGTCCCTGCAGTAGTGTCCGAACTTTGTTGTTAAAAGTTTTGAGGGAGGATGACTTGAGTTTCCTTTCACCCTCTTCGAGAACGTTCACAACTGTTTTTGTGCCGTCATTTGGATGGCATGGGCGGTCTGATTTAAACAGGAGGAGTTTGAATTCATGAGCGTTGTTGGTGATCTTCCAGACGAGGTCCAATGTGTCCGGATCCACATGTGTGAGTCCTCAGTAGCCCCTCAATGTGAGACCTACTTGTTTCTTGAGTTGGTGGAGATATTCGATAGCAGCAGATATTTCTCCGAGGTGCTCCCAACTGGCATATAACCCTTTCGAGGCAAAAAGAAACTAAAATTAATTCTACCGTTAGAATTAAGATGACGAATATTAAAGGATTAAAATACCTTCAGATAACCGATGAGGTGCTCGATATTCATGTCAATTCCCATCCAATGTCCGGCCAGCCCTGATGGATTTACTAGCATGCAATCCCACATGATGTTCCTAAAAAGATGACGGGGTGAGAAGAGCACGTTAGTATAGTGAAGCTTCTCTTACCCGAAGTCCTCGCCCCAAACTAACTTGAGATTGCACAGGAAGTGAAGCAACTCCGTGCTGTAGTTATTGGACCCACCTCCACGGAACATCATCACCAGTTGACCTAGAACATCTTCGATGCGGCCCCAGTCGCCATCTGAGACAGCCCTAATTAGTTCAGCCACATAGAGGAGGTCACGGATGAGGAGTCGAGTGTTGCAATGAGCGCGATCATCTTGAGGGTCAAGTAAGGGGTCAGGGATGAGGTTGGGTGAGGCATCGGACTCATCTTCACTCAAGTCATAGTCATTGCTGGAGGAGCTTGAGGATTCCTCAGGCTTTGCAGGCAGTTTCTGCTTCGGTTGTTCCTTCATCGGAGTTGCGTAATTTAAAATAATACGCTCGGCAATATTGAGAAGGTCCGAAGGACTTGGTTGAGAGGATGCAAAGCCGTCCAGTGTGGAGAAACCACACTCTAGATGCCATGCCTGGACAATGAGACCTAGTGTTGCCGCGGCTGTGGCTGCAGGCCGGGCCGATTTCTAGCCAGCCAGTCACCAGCTCGGCTAAGGCTGTGGACCGGCTTGTGGCTATGGCTGTCAAAAATCCAAGCCACGAGCTGCCAGCTAAGCCGGTGTATATATATGTATACTAGTATTCTAATTATATTACATAGTATACTAGTTATA
>QLPF01004154.1:0-19344 GCA_003314045.1 Hygrophorus pudorinus | reverse complement strand
GGATGGATGTTCGTGCGTGAGAGTTTTGTCAGATGGACCTCTTTCTCCACCAGACCATTCTTGTAAATGTCTTTCTTGAAACAAAATACTTGATTGAACTTTTCGACTGAATCAGCTCCATATACATGTTTCACTGCCTCGGCATCGAACAAGGCAGCGGGGACAGGTACCGAGGAACGTTTCCGTTTGCCAATGCGGTCAGACATGTGGATGCAGGGAACGACGTAAACCGTGACCATGAGATCCAGCTGATTAAACTCCAGCACAAGCCCCAGGTCATTGCGATATTTTCCGTGACATTTGAGTTGTACCCAAGACAGAATCGGAATGTCCATTCCAGTCACACAGCCCATATGTAAAAGGGGTACACATTTATCAAGGGGTACAAGATCGATCTTGGGGACCCGGTTGCAGTGATGTTGGGACCGTAGAATCATGGTTCCGCCGACCTCATGCAATATGGACTTGACATTGTCGAAAGTCGTCGCTTCTACATATACCGAGCCTTGAATGGTATCCCTGGAAAATACAGACAAGATCCCACTGTCATTCAGGTGTGCTGAACATATTTGCATGATGGCAACAACAATGTCATGTTCAGTGCCTTTCTAGATATAAAGGTTACTATATGAATTATCTAGATTATTTGACCATATGTACATGAACCCGAACTCTATAGAGACCCGGATCTTGCGGCGTGGGGTACAAATAAGAGTCTCCTACTGGGCCATCGTCATGGTCAGCGAGTTGCCTGCTTGCTCGGTCGTGTTTTCGAAGGTCTTCAACAATTTTCTCCAGGTGTCCCCCATCGTCCTCTAAGTTGTCCCTCTGGCTTAAAGACTGCGAGCCTGTCACATCACCCTGGACAGTATCAGGCATTGCACAACCTTCAGAAATAAAATCTACTCCAACATCACCTCTTAGAATCGTGACAGAGTTTTCTAGGCATAAGCTTACTGTCCATGAATTCTTCCGAACTGCTACTCTTATTGCTACTTTCATCTGTTCTCACTAGCACATCAAGAAATTTACTGACAGATTTGGAAAGTGTCTGCAACTGGAACATTCCGAGAAAGCGACCAATGGGTAGAACTTGAGCACAGAATACACACTTTAGGCCACTTGGAGTCCCTTCTGAGTGAGCTTGACAGCCTGGGCAAGCTTGTTTCATCTGTGGTACTGCTCTTGTCTGCTCTCACATTTACATCATGATTCGGAGTTTGTGTGACATTGGACCATGACGACCCGGGTGTCGGCTTGAAGAGAAGCCAGCTATCGCTGTCCTGAAAGTCCTGTACTGTAACAGGCAACTAGGTACAACATCACAGTTGAGTAGGTATTACTAGTATGTCACAGTGAATGCTCACCATATGCTCCAAGTCGGGGCCACACCTCTGGAGGAAATACTAGGGTAATCATGGTCAGTGTTAGTCACAGTATGTAGTTAGGAAACTCACTGGTCGGCCCTGGTTCGCGTGGTCAGACATGGTGATCCCAACTTTGTTGAGGCGTTTATCTTGAACAATTTATTTTACTAGGAAACTACGATATAAAATTTCACTGATACTAACAAATCTGCCCTGCTGAACGATAATGATAACTTGAACTTTGAGAGGAAAGGCAAAATCTATGTCACAGTCAGGCTTTTATAGGCGGGGGCTTCAGGAGATACTGAATTAGCCGTAGCATGTGCTTGCCACTCAAATCTGTGGTATGTGATTCATTGTCCACCCTCTCGGAATCGCCCTTGTCCCCATTGTCTGTGTCCGCCTCCCTCCTCCTGCTCCTACTCCTCCGTTTGTGATGGTGTCAACAACTACTGAGGGTAAAATACTAGTGAGCTAATGAACGCTAATGTAGACATGGCCTCTCGTGACTCAGGACATACCGAGTTTCTCGCCCATCCATTCTGGACAAGAAGTAATTCAAGACTCATCGTAGTCTAAAATAGTTATAACATTAGCATAATGGCACTGGAAGTGTGATGAGACATGGTGAATGGTCAGCTGGTACTGCATCCTGATATCCAAAATAATGACTCCGAATAACAGTTTTTTTATTCCATGTTTGCCCTGGAGGTAGTCGCGTGGCCCTTAAATGACGAATCACACTAGTCTGTAGATTATCTGGTATTACTCTAGCCTGTACATATCATCCAAAGCCATTAAATCCTCGTCACAATCCAAGTCTGACTCAGAATCCCTACTTTCATCCTTGTCACTATCAGTATCCTCATCACTACCGCTACCATCATCAGAAGGCAGAGGGCTTCCACCCCCCACAATAGTGATGTCCCTTGGCTCCTGCAACAACACGTGCTCATCATCAAGGCTCATTCCCTGAGCATCGTCCACTTCAAGTTCAGGAACCAAGCCCGGCACATTGATCTCTCGAGTCTGGTAGGTATATGTGTGCCCTACTCCAAGACCCCAATGATATCGCATGATCATATCCCGATCTACAAATCTAAAATTGTATCAGACCTATGATCTGGTTGGGGATAAGCAAATACTAACCGATTAACATAGTAAGATTTCCAGTCATTTGCATCCATAGCTAAATGGGACATGCCAATTCCATCTGAGTGAATGTTACCTTGAGAAAAAGCAGGTACAATGTGACAACTTTGCAGGATCTAGGAAGGCAAAGGAGTCCTCATGTATCATTGGTGGAAAACGAACACGATCAAGATGTCCGGCAGCCCAACCATCCGTACAGCTATCAACTTGATACCACCTAACCCAGAGGAATTCCAGTCATTGTGGCTGATAATCAATTATGTCACAATGGCCGATATAAATGACATTGGCATGATATATGCCAAGAATGCGTGCATACCGAAACAGGTGCTCTGAGGGCAACTCGGGAAAACAGGGATTGAGGACCATCACATTGCACTGCAAAGTACCGGTATGTATTACATCTTGGTCACGTCGAACATCATATGCTGTATAATTGATCCGCATGATGTTGTGTTTGTAAATCCAGTCCTGTTTGAGAAGTACAGCACTCCAGTCGCCAATCATGGCATCACTTGCATCTGCACCAGGGATAGCCAGGGACACCATGGTAGTATTACCTGCGGTAATGATAGATCAGATCCAGGGCAACAAGTGTAGCTTCAGCTTCTGAATAGAACCCTGCGGCCAAAAGTGAGCATTACACTGCACTGTCATCTTGTCGAACTGAATACCTTGACTGCAGGATCACCCAAGTGTTTCTGAACGAACAAGCCTATATGTTCTGGCTCATTTTGGGACCTGCCTATACAGGGATGCACATTGGGACTGGTGACTACAGCTTCTTTCTCAAGCTTCTTGCTTGCAAAGTTCTGGGCGCAGATTCGACGGATACATGCTTGACGACGTTCTATTTGAGCCATTTGCTGCACGAACTGTTTATGGTCTGTTCGGGAATACCAGCCCTTCGGTGTTCGGTGTTCTAATTCGCCCTAATGTCTTGTAAGGCTTCAAATCTATGTTGATATAATGATCTCACTCACCACCTCTGTAGTATATGAGTCACATGTGCCATACATTTCTATTGTGGCCACATAATCACCGAGAGAATGGTATTTATAGGTTTCTAAATTAAAAGTTTTCTGCTGTTGAGTCATTGTTGTTATAGTATCATGATCAGCGCCCGATTTCTTGGCTTCTCTGCATTTACAGGCATTAGCTTCACAGTTGAGCTCACATGTGTCAAATGCAGAACAAGTGCCGCCAATGAATGCACAGAATTGTTGTCCCATGGAATTGGTCGCTGCATTAAGGATTTTCAATGTGAGATCTGTGTGCATTCGAAGTTTGGCAAGGCCATGCCAATGAGAGCATATGAAAAGAAGTCGCAAAATGATGGTATTGTGTGGTTCTGGAAGAAGGCAATCAATTACAGGAATGGCACACTAATACTGATTGTCAGATATCAATCCCCACAGGGAAAATTGGGCATACCTGAAGTAAATCAGTGAAATCTTGCACTGCCATCTTTTTCATTTCAGATGAATTTGTTGAAAACTTTCTAATAGTGTCACGACCGAACATCGGAACCTGTCAATATCTTCATCATCTTGTCAGGCTCCGATTAAAGCAATACTGATAAATGATACACACCGACGATCCATTTTGTTAATCAAAGCTTTATCTGCAGCATTGAGAATACGTATCAAATGAATGAACAATGCTTTCCAAACACCGAGTTCGAATTCGTGCATAAGATCGACGATTAACATTTGGAAAAAATTGAAACTGAATGCGGCCAGCCGAGATGAGAAAGCATTCTGGAGAACACATTGTCAATTACACTGAGGAAGTAGTATTCTCCCTATGTACGGATGTTGGTACCAAAGACTCTGTTTTGAGTAGATTTTCAACGGCGAGGCTATTCACTGCATAATTTTTGTCATAGATGATCCGTCATGTAGTTGCGACTCTGCATTTCCTGTCTGCATTGTCCACCCAAGCACAAGATTTGCGTTGTTTCGTGTCAAGTTTCATCCCCAAATTCTGTATATGTGACTTAGGGATGAGGCACCGCAGACAAGGCATGCTTCCACAATTGCGAATTGAAGCTAGAAGCACTCTTTAAGATACATCAGCACAAATACTGCAAGGAGACAATCTCAGGTTCTACTCACTTTTCAGGATAATCCACTGAATAAGTAAATATTCTGGGATGGAAGCGCCGAACAATGCCATTGCAGCATTTGACTACAATACCATGCCCGTAAGCGTCGATGAACACATCATCTAGGAGGACCTCCCACTGGGCATGAAATGCCTCACGATGACAGTGGGTCATTAGTTCTTTATTTGGACCCTTGGCTCCTGTCTGAACTGTAGTGAAATCCTTGAAGGAGTCTGGTAGCTAGTGGGTTGATGAGCTAGCAAATACGAAAGTGAAGATAAGTAGAACACCTATGGTCTGAAAATAGGTGACATGACAGCACAGATTGCATGATGGCTTGCAATGCCGATACTTAGACTTGTTGCCAAAGAACATATAACATGGCCACAATTTGGCATTTCCAAATGTTGCAAGGTGTGTCACGTCAGACCAGAACATTAATGCAACTACTACTCTGGGTAAGTTGCAGCCAGGCTCACAGGAAGACACTTGGAGATTGCAGTGAGCATCCCGAAAAGCAGTTGATGTATAGAGCTCGCCATGGACGCGAACTTCATTGCTCTCTTCGTTCGGTTTCCAAAGTAGATTGTACGGCTCATAATGAAATAATTGGTCATCCAATGGATTATTGAGTTTTTCCCTTATAACAGACACGAGAGAGCAGTGATAAAAATTAAAAACAGCCTGGCTCTTGTTTCATACAATGGTGGAATGGAACCGTGATCGAGATGGTACTTCACATCCATCCTGTGTCTTCGTCTAGCCATTCATTATTATCTCCATCATCATCGAAGTCATTGCTGGCTAGACTGGAGTTGATTTCTGACCATTGTGTTCCGCAAATATTGTCTTGCACGAAATCATGGTCGCTGATCATGCTGACAAGTTCTTTGAAACTTTGCTGTGATTTCTAGAGACTGCAGTTCCAAAACCAGTCTCCCAAACAAAAGAAGCTTTTGTTGGGATAGGGATAGAAGGCTGCAGTGCCATTCGGAGAGGCCACAGTAGGGTGTGTATCATTCAACAAGTCAGAAAGATTTTGCATAGTGACCAGCTCCTCTGGGTCATGGTCTGGGAGTTTCATGGAATAAAATCGCCTCAAAAGGCCAAAGATATTTCGTGGGGTCTGGAAATATTGAAGTAAGCGTGGTGGTCGGGCTTGGGTGTGGGCTGATACTGGCAGTGGCGGTGAGGCCAGAGCTACCGGATTGAATCATCAGTGATAACGACTCTAGACACAACTGCAAGCTATGATATGTACCAGAAATAAACATCACCAGTGGTTGCGGTCAGAACTATGTCTCGGCATCGTTTGGGTAGTTGTTGACGGTTCAACCTTTGCGGTCTATGTCTTGCAAGAGACAGGCTATTGTTATCTGGGGGCATGTTTTGAATCATGTCGGAGTCTTCTGTCTGCAAGTTTGTGATTTTAGCTGTTGACATATATGCATGTTAACGGAGACTTCAAACCACTTACCATTGCCTGAACAGCTTGTGGGCCAGGGCCCGTTACCTCTTCACGGAGAGGTCTAGCAGGTTCATTATCTGAATTTTGCAATGATCCAGATTTGTCCAGATGAGGCTTTTTCCTTTTGTCCCAAAGTTCCCTGGCCCTTGCCAAAGCTCTGTGTAAGCGTTTTTTGGTGGACTTGCACGTATGCTGGTGAAATTGAAGGGGACCAGAACCCGGAAAGGATTGTCCACATCCACAGGTGGGGGTGTCTGGCAATTGCATAGTACCGTGACTGTAAGTAAGTGACTGTCAATATAGTTGGGGAACACATTGTAGATCAAATACCAGCGACTTCGATGGGCCACGAGCTTTATGCAGGACCCCGGACACCAGTCTCGTATGTATGGGCTCTTGTGATGTGACTGTGATGTGACACAGAACATAACTTGAAAACATTCACGGGTGCCAGTACAATCCTGAGCACTGAGTGAAGTCAACCTGAGTTCAAGTCAATTCGGGTAGTCTAAACAAAACTCGCCTATGGTATTTGTACCTTCTCTGAGCAGCATGTTTTAGAGCATAGATTTTTATCATAAGGACCTAGATTAGTTCCATAATTTATCGGTTTTTCCTAGTTTCATATTCACTATTTATAGGTATTACTGGAACTGCCATAAGTCGAGACATATCTCTACACGACTCGGACTACTACTGGCAGTGATGGTAAGAGGCAAGACGAAAAGAAATACATTGCCAAACAATGCCAGACATGACCACTCACGCTTCGGGACTTGCCGCCAAGAATCGACCAGTCGATCGATGACTAAAATGGAAATGTTCTAGCCACTGGCAAGTCCCGAAGCGCGAGTGGTCATGTCTGGCATTGTTTGGCAATGTATTTCTTTTCATCTTGCCTCTTACCATCACTGCCAGTAGTAGTCTGAGTGTGTAAAGATATGTCTCGACTTATGGCGAATATGAAACTAGGAAAAACCGATAAATTATGGAACTAATCTAGGTCCTTATGATAAAAATCTATGCTCTAAAACATGCCGCTCAGAGAAGGTACAAATACCATAGGCGAGTTTTGTTTAGACTACCCGAATTGACTTGAACTCAGGTTGACTTCACTCAGTGCTCGGGATTGTACTGGCACCCGTGAATGTTTTCAAGTTATGTTCTGCTCGTGGCCAGATCTTTCTGGCCCATTGCTGGTGGTATGTGATCTACAACGCATTCCCAGAGTCCGATATTGACAGTCACTTACAGTCACAATAGTATGCAATCGCCAGACACCCCCAGGTGTGGATGTGGATGATCCCTTCCAGGTTCTGGTCCCCTTCGATTAATATTACTGTGTTGCCGCAAGTTCAAGCCTGAGCTCGGACCGATGCAACTTGGGCATTTTCACAACTCGGACCAACTCAGACCATTAAGTTTACACTGGTGTAACTTGCAAGTTTAATCTCATGGTATGTACACAGTAATAATATGTGTAAGTGGTGTTGACACTCCCACAGCGCCGCCAACTTGAAAATGCCCCTACTAGTGACCGATGTCAGATGCGAATGAGGAATGCGAGGAATGAAACACTGGTGTAGAGAGTCAAGAACATCAAGAGGGAGTAGAGTGCGAGGAGGGTAGGAGAGTGTGTGTTGTAGGTGAGCAGGCCATACCTAGTGCGAGGGCATACTGATTTGCTCTCAAGTGAACGGTGAGCACTATGCAAGCATGCCACATGTAGGATCAAGCCATCGACATTGGGCGATGGAACTATCGCCCACCCCGGACTCCTCAACGCAACCACCTCGTCAGTGCAGCCATCAGTTAACAGACCTGCGCGCAGAAACAGACATGGAGGATGATCTGCTCACGGTGGTTGCTAGTTGTAGTAGTGGTTAAAATGTCGCTCCCCATTCAGAGCAGGAGGGTCAATGTAAAGGATAACGCATGTAGCCGATAGCTTGCCAATGATACAACTGATTACATTATAAACCTACATAATTCAACAGGGATGAGCAAAGAAGACCAAGCCTGCTGCCAAAAATGTGACATTGGCGGGAGGAAGGTGGGGCACTGTCAGTAGGGAGTGGGGAACACGAAGCCGTGAGGATTGGCAAGCAAAGGATACTATGTTTTACAGTAGCCCAACAAATATTGAACTCATGTGTAAAAAACCGTCCCACATTTTGGGCACGACCCCCACACCCGCAGGCTATAGAAAATAAGCCGCGTTAGTGGATGTGATGCGGATGAAAAAGACAACATGTACCCATCGTTATTCTCAGGCTGGTGACTGGGCTGCGATTCATCCTGGAAGGTGTCCAGGCAGTCATAGGGGCTGCCACGGTGGCGTTGTCGTACATCACCAATGCGGTTCAAATTTTGTCTCAACCTCGAGATGTGGGGACCTGAGCCTTCGGGAGAGCCCTGGTATCGAAGGGGATTGTGGTAGGTAGGGTTGGTGAGGGTATTAGTATACATCGATGTGGGATTGGGGTTGGCGTAAACACATGCACTGTCATGGCCGGGGGTGGGAGCACCGGCATGGGGGTGCATTGGCGCGTTGGCGTGGCCCTGCAGGTAAGCTGTGGCGAAGCAGGGAACATTGGCATGGGCTGGGCTCTGTGGGTAAGCTTGGGCGACGCTGGGAACATTGGCATGGCCCGGGCCCTGGGGGTAAGCTGGGGCAAAGTTGGGAGTGTTGGCATGGTCCTGCGGGTACGCTGACGCAAAGCTGGGAATGACCCCTTGCACGTACTCGCCCACAGTAGTCGGGTGGGTGGTGGAGTGGTACGTGGGATTTGGGCGATACGGAAAGTGAGCCTGAGTCGACTCAGAGTTGTTGCCGTCGGGGGCATGACCCTGGGGGTCAGTGAAGTGTGGGTGATTATAATGGTTGGTGTTTTCTGAAGACATTGTAATGGATGCAAACATTGTAAACTGCTGCTTCTGTCTTTATTACAACTTCAATCTCTATTGATTGATCGCAGGCCAGATCCAGTAGATCTTATTACTATTGATGGTCTGCTAATCCTAATCTTATCGGGATCTCATTTGTTTTTTCAAATTCGGAGTCACTGGCAGGTTCTAAGTAGTAATAGTGATGTAGTAAGAATTGGATAAGTGGGGTGACTATTGCAATAATATTTGTGAGCAGTCAAGCATGAGGTCGACTATAAGAATATATATTTTATTATAATCTATGTAATTCCGTGTAACGATATACCACGGAGAGATTCTATTTGGCTCCTGGGTGCCACTTAGTCAGCCCCTTATATAGACATAGCACAAAATTAAAATATATTGTGACTTTCTGAGGGGACTCCTCAAATACTCCATATTTTGTGAAAAAACAACCTGGAGTGTGTTTACAATTCTATCAAGATATTCCCTGCCAGTTTGCCAAGTTTTTGACAGTGTAATTCATTGTGTACCGAACGGGTGGCCACATGGGCCAATGACAGTACCGTCCAACTGCGGATGTGCGGAGTTTGTTGCAGAAAGATAACTTGAATTTGAACTACTCGACGACTTCAAGTCAAGAGGGCATGGCGTTTCAACGTGGCACATCAGTGTGTTGCAACCGTTTATTTTCAGTATGTCCCCCCCGCTTGTTTAACGCCTCTTCATTCAATGTGTGTAGAATGTTCCAGCATTCGACAAGCCGAGATCCAGACATGATGCTGAAGAGCCAGCGTCATATTTGTCCAATGACGACTTCTTGCAAGAACAACCAACGAATAGTGTTTCAAGCCATTGTACTCATGCTGCTTTTGGGGTGAACATCTTTGCAATGCCGTGCTAGACAATGCCTTACTCTCATCAGTCAGGACATTTGTGTACGGCCACACTTTGCATTGGTTGGAGGTCATGAGCTTGACAAAACAACTTGGTCACGCGGCCACTTCGTTGGACCTGTCGGCCGACACTTGTCAGGTGAGATACTGAAACTTCATCATATCGGGAGGTAACTCACATCATCGGTTAGAGCCGTGACAATGACATCTCAGCATCATCGACAGATTCTCGTAAATTCCTGTCAACGTTTTGGGAACCCATTGCACACAGTGTTCCCCACATTTACGTGTCGCTTGGGCCGGGTCTCATCTCGAAAACTTCGTCCTCAAGGTATCTGAATGCAATGTATATCATGAACGGCCGATTAGATGAATGGTCACTGCAACTTCAGAACCAAAGTTCGGTCAGGTCCGTCGCTTTCTCCCCAGATGGCACACGAATTGTCTCTGGTTCGAATGACAAGACGATCCGGGTCTGGGACGTCGAGAAAGGGGAGACCGTGGTGGGGCCTTTGCAAGGGCACCAACATTGGGTCACGTCCGTCACTTTCTCCCCAGATGACACGCAAATTGTCTCTGGTTCGGATGACAAGCCTGGTGGGGCCTCTGCAAGGGCCCCTCTTGGCTGAGCCTACGCCACGGATCTAGGTTGTCATCGTCGTCTGGATCGTTGCGCCACCTGCAAATGGGCTGGGGTGTGAGTACATGTGAGTGTCCTTGTCATCGTCGTACTGCAGGGTGTTTGTGAGGGTGGAATCGTTGGACTATGTCGTGGTTGTCGGCAGAGCAGTACTCATACAGTTTAACATGGCCTGGGCGTTCTTCTGTGTGAAAAGATAGAACATGGTTGAGAATGAAAGTGGAGAGAGATGCTACCGAATATTATGAGCACGGGATTGAAAACAGCTGCTGAATCTGACTATCAAGACGAACAATGGGGAAGAGGTGAGAACGCCTGTTGGCTAATTATCAAAAACTGAACTTGCGCCTTGGTAGAAGTGTTGGTACAGATTGGTGGGTCTCGTCTCCACGGAGTCCCAAAGGTGGATGCGGTATCAGAGGACGCGCTGATGAAGCTCGAAGCAAAGGAACCGATACATGCAAGATACCATGTCAGCTATTTACCCGGATCGTCGCACTCTCTGAGATTGATGACGTTTTCTGCAGGGGTTGTAATGTTTACTAACGTCCAAAATTCAACGTTTCTGCAAGAACAACTAGTTAATTATACAAAAGGCGTTATTGATCAAAAGTCCTACCAGGCAACATCCAGGGCCGTGCTCCTACTGCAGAGCCAAGCTCATTTTCTTTAGCTGAGCCACGACAGTCGTGTCCGCTCCCTTTGAGGGGGTTCCGCGATCCTCAAGGTCGACCAAAAAGTCATCTAGACGAGCTAGAGCGCTTTTGGTTGATATGGATGTGGACGATAGAGCCTGAAGGCGAATTGGAGGATTTATTGCGGCGTCCATAGTAGGGTTGCGACTCAGACAAGGCTCCTAAAACCAGCACCCTTGGCAGGACTTCTGAGACCCTCTCGGACCAGGTATACTTCTATTTCACCAAAAGCTAGGCGGGATGTAACCACATGCAACAAGATATTGACGAATGATTTTACACCAAGGACCTGTGTAAGAGGGGCCACGACCAGGTTCAAGTTCAAGTTGAAGTACACTAGTGCGAAGCCCTACTATTGCAATTCTGTGCTTGACCTTCGTAACTTCGTGCACAACTCTGTTGTAATAAAACCCCCTGGCATAAAGTCCTAGTCCATTCGATGTCTCTTGGATACCCCACCAACCCCGACTCTTCGCTCTCTTTTTGAAAAATAACGGGCAAAAGGAAATTTGTGCTAACAAGACGGTAGTCAGCAACGCGGTCAACAGCGAAGATGGACAGAGACCGAATGCCATGGCACCATTTAAGAATTCAATCGACATGCATAAAACTTTACAAGCCAATAATGAAAGTTCAAAGCTTACCTGCCTTTAAAACAGGCATAGCGAACGCAGCAAGCCAAGCAAACTTGAGCCTCACACCTGAGGACCAACAACCGCGACAGAGGTCAGCCGGCCAAACGGACCACACACAACACATCAACTCACAGACTGAAGACAGACAAATAACCACGCCGAAGAGGTCAGCAAGCCACACAAACCCCACCCGGCACATTCACTCACTCTCTGAGGACAGACAGTGACAACAAGGTCAGCGAGCCAAACGGACCACACGGAACGCATTCACTCACAAACTGAGGACAGACGATCAAGGCGAAGATGTCAGCGAGCCATACGGACCACACGGAATACATTCACTCACACCCTGAAAACAGAGAAACACGGCAAAGATGTCAGCAAGCCAAACGGACACGCGGAACACGCTCACATCCTGAGGACACACAATCACGCCAAAGGATCTCAGCAAGCCAAACGGACCACACCGAACACATTCACTCACAAGCTGAGGACAGACATTCACGGCGAAGATGTCAGCGAGCCATAAAGACCACACGGAATACGTACACTCACACTCTGACAACAGACAATGATGGTGAAGATGTCAGCGAGCCAAACAAATCACGCGGAACACATTCACTCACAGGCTGAGGAGAGACAATCACGGCGAAGGTGTCAGTAAGCCAAACGGACCACATGGAACGCATTCACTCACAAACTGAGGACAGACAGTCATGACAATCATGACAACAAAGGTCAGCGAGCTAAACGGCCGACAGGTAGCCCCTTCACTCACATTCTGAGGACAGAAAATCACGGCGAAAATGTCAGCGAGCCATACCGACCACACGGAACACATCCACTCACTCTCTGAGGACAGGCAATCACGGCGAAGATCTTAGCAAGCCAAACGGACCACACGGAACACTTTCACTCACTTCCTGAGGACAGACAATCACGGCGAAGATGTCAGCAAGCCATACGGACCACACAGAACACATTCACTCACTTGCTGAGGACAGACAATCACGGCGAAGATGTCAGCGAGCCATACTGACCACACGGAACACATTCACTCACAGACTGACGACAGACATTCACGGCAAGATGTCAGCGAGCCAAACAAGCCACACGGAACACATTCACTCACAGACTGAGGACAGACAATGACGACGACAAGGTCAGCGAGCCAAACGGACCACACCGCACACATTCACTCACAAACTGAGGACAGAAAATCACGGCGAAGATGTCAGCAAGCCGAACGGACCACACGGAACACATTCACTCACAGGCTGAGGACAGACAATCACGGCGAAGATCTCAGCAAGCCAAATGGACCACGCGGCGGACGATCGCAGCAACAAGGTCAGAAGAGATAATGAATTCCATTTGCCAACGGTTACACACCTTAGTCCTAGGGTGAAGCATGTGAATACGGTGGAAGAATTGTGCATCGTCACTGTCCCGACATTGTTGGTCTTCTCGTATCCGTCTCGCATCGCTCGCCGGTCCTGCTTTACTGTTAATAGGTATATTGTTGTTTAGGGTGTCATGAGAAAAACGGTTGAACGGCATACGATGTTGGTGAGATTATCTCTTCGACAATTTCAGCATCATCTTCCCGAACTTGAAATTTACCAGCACACTTGAGGCTGTCATCACGATGTTAGCTATGGATGTACATGGAATGCACGGACTGGTACCATTCAATCCAATTATCAATTGCCGAGATGTCCAGGTTCAAATTTCTGCACCGAGGACACCGTTTTGTAATGACTTCGAACTGTTTAGAGCATTTCCAACTGTGACCGAACGATTGAGCCATCAGCTGCGAAAGAAGTAGAAGCACATGCCATTTAACCCAACCACAAATCGGTGCGCAGTGATTACGACAGTGACATTGCGGACACTCCTTCGAGAATTTCGTCGTCTGTCGTATAACAATACTGATCTCGAATCTCATCCCTGAACTTGCAGTCATAGCGAATTTCGAACGATCGATAACTTGGCTATCGTGGGAACGTATCATCCTGTATTCACCCTGCTGGATGAAGTTAAATCCTTTGTAACCTTTGCAACGGGCCTTGATGATGTAGTCGATACTCTAGGTGGCGAAACATGTGAGTTAAGTAAACATATAAGCAAACAATGAACGTCTACCTCCCAAGTAGAACAAAATACGGTTGGAATCGGTATTGTCCGCCCCAGGTGATCCACGACGTCGAGTGTATCGACTTGGATTTGATGTAAAGACTCGGGACCTCGTCGAAGATAGGTATAGAAATCGCGGAGAGATCCGTTCGTACCGTCTATCCACGAGAGCCTTTATATTTGTCGCGTTATCTGATGATGGTAAAAGGGCTAATTCAACGTACAGCTTTAATGCCATTAAGCATTGGCCAAGCGAATCCTGATGAACCGACAACTTCTTTTCCAGTGAAGCCAGAATACTTGCTTCACCGCCGCTTGATAACACTCGGCTCCACACGAAGGCAACGGGTGTCGAACTGAGGTCCCGCTGAGAGCCTTTGATTTTGCCGAGTATTTGTTGCAGCACCGCGCTACATTGCCGCACGTTCCAGTTTATCCTTTCCGTCAGACATTGAACGATTGGCACATGCTCGCATTTTTCAAGTGCGAGTTCAGTCAATCCTAACGTTACCTTCAACGACTCCAACTGTCGTTTCAGATCGTGGTAGGCACCTGAGCATTCTGAGTGAACCAACGCCACAATCTCGACAATGAGACGTGCAGCGATGTCATTGGTCTCGAAGCAATATGGTCGAATCCGTCGGTCGGCCGTCACGGTCCGGGACTCGGAATCGGATGATGATGGGCGGAAGTAGGTTGGGATCTAGAGGACAATGAACGTCATCTCAGGAATACATGAGAGAATCCGAGATACCTTGGGGCTACCCAGCAGTAAAACATCGTTCTTCGAATTATACTGGCGTTGTTCATGTTTGAACGCTTCTGCGCTCTGGATGACTGTCTGTTTTTCTATAATTTGAATGTGATACTGATCCCCGCGGACGTCGTTGAATACGCTTTTACTGGCGTCGGTGTTTTGGGCATTGGGGAAAATCATTGTGTAGCGGATGGCAGTGAAGGTAACGTTCGGGCCAGGTTTTATGCTCATAGCACTAGTCGTGATATCCGGCAACCGCGGCAGAATTAATCCTGATTGAAGTTCGAAGTGAGGGAGGCACCCTCTACGAAGCGCTGTAAGCCCAGACCGTCTGCACCGACGATAAGGAAGATCTGGGGGAGCGTCCGAGGGATAGGTCAGGTCACCGGTCACAACGTAATACACAAAAACAGAAGGTTAGACACAAGTTATAGGGCAACGAGTTGTGAAGTCTCCGAGGTTTTCTCGCAGTACGGGGCCCTCGGAGTCGAATGGACACAGTCCAGTTTGAAGAGTAAACGTGAGAGTCGAGTCTTGTGTCAGTTGACACGGGGTAAGGGCAAGGTAGAAGGTCTGGCGATTGCCTGGTACAATACTGGGTGGAGCATTGTCATTTTCAACGAGGAATCATGAAAAAAAAAACGCTGTTCGGAAGCACCCAGGTGGAATTTTTTTCCGTCCGATACCGATTGGGGTCTTTTATTCACAATGTAAAGCCTAAGTGATTGCGTTAGGATTAGATAGCACAGCGAATTACAATCGATATGAAGATCGTCCCACACCCCAGAGTCCATAAACACGCCGCCCTGTCACTGCCAACAATGAACAGGAATTAGCCCGTTTCTGCATGCGTGAAATGTGAGAGCAAACTAGCATGAAAAGAGAAGGACAAGCCGACAACACCCGTTCGACTGAGGAAGAGTAGTACCTTCATCTTCGCGGGTGAAGCTTCCTGAGGCCTGATGACTTGATCAATGGGAAGATTGGAGGCTGCCTCGTGCTCCAGAACGTGTTACGTCATCTTGTCTGTCAAAGTTTTTAAATCTAAATGTATATTTAGAAACCCGGTCTTTATACGACTGAGCCCGGCCATCAAACGACCATCCGTGGCGGCAATTTCCGGATGGCAGTGCGTGCGTAAATAAATACTCAGATCTATTATCTCAAGCTTCCGTAACAGTATTTGTGTCTACATCCATTTTCCTTTTCGCCTCTTTTTGTTCTTTGGTCTAACACTGGCAAGCCCCACCCCCCCAGCACGTTGCAGCAACAGACGTACCATGCACGCGGTGATCGTCAAGACATAGCAGAAGGAGCTGCAGTGTGGTATCGATACCGATATTGAGTTTGAATATGTAATACGTAAACTTTACCTGCTGCCATTGCCCGGTCTTACTTTCAAGTAAATACGAAACCACCTTAGGTGAGAGATCGTCAGCTTGGTATTCTGATATCTTTTCTGCCCCCTTGGTTGCAAGCCGGAATCGTTGATCCGAGTCGAATGGCCAATCTTATCCGATCTCCAAAGTCGGGCAGCGATTGCCAGTGGACCACCAACGAGCTGATCGTATACAACATCACCGTTACGGCTCAGTCGCCCCAAGAGTCTTTTCGTCGAAACCCCGAGCCGCCCTTGGTGGGCTTAGATTCGTCATCGACTCCGCTGTCGATGCCGACAATGTTACAATGTTCCAGCTGACACTTTCCAATATTTACGCTGGCCACCAATGCCGGTCAAGAAAGTTTAATTGACGACTTCTCTCGGGAGACTCTTCGCATACTTGGCTAAGCTTGGCGCTCAGCGCTCAGCACATGATACATTATCCCGCTGACGATCTGTGGCGATAACCGCCGAACCGCACAAACCGATGTCCGTCCGCTCAATCGACGGTCGATGATCTTGCTCATTTTGCAAGAGGACAAGACAATATTTGATTCGACGCGGCCAGAACCACAAGTCATCACAGAAGCGATTGCCGCGTACCAGTACAATAACTAGAAAAGGCGGACCGGAGGACTTCCAACCCTTGATGACTATTCCCCTGTATCACTATTATTGGCACGCGACCCACCTTCTATCTGGTCCCCGTCACTCAAGCGCTCAGCATTGCGGTTGTGACTGGCCAGTACCCCGAAGCACTAACTAAGGTCGTGAAGTGTGTCACCTTTTTAGGGCACAACCGTCCATCCAGTGAAGGCATGGAGACACCGGCGTATAGGTGGGTCGCCTTTCAGCGGTTTGCCGCATTCAAAGACCTTGCGAAGGAATATTGGCAGACATTCCTTGTATATTATCGCTAGATTTCACTTTCGATTTTACAGTGCGGACCTGATCCAGATTTTCTCGGGTCAGGGTGTCCTACCGCCTGGATCGCTCGTGGCTCTCCACAGGCGATATTCAACATCTCACACTTCTATCAGTCGGATTGTTCATTTTCGCATCAACTTCTGTCAAATTCATTGAAGATCGGAACTATTGCGATCCTAGACTTCAACTTTCAGAGCTCCTTCGTAATACAACTGAGAGCCTCAATAGTTCATCATCTCCACACCGCCACTTAGATCGGTTGTACATGGAAGTTTTGACCCGTGCGTTTCCTGACATGTCACCTCACCTTACCCGTCGGCTCAAATTGATTCTTGGAACAATTGTGCTGCTTCGAGATCCTCTCTCGCCGATGGCTCTGGAGCGGTTGCTGAACTTGAAGGAAGGCACGGTTCGTGAGACTCTTGTGTATCTGCACTCGGTTATCATAGTACCTGACAACGACATTCAAGTAATTCGCTTACACCATCCATCGTTCTTCGACTTCATGACAAGTCGGACTCGACGCCTGAGTCTGAAGCTGGTCGTGGATGCCCGGTGTCAACATGCTCGTGAGTGTCTGGGGGTCATGATGGGAACAAAAATCCATCGATGCTCAATAACGAGGTGGATGACCTCCAGACACGAATCACACGAAACATCTCGCCTCTGCTCCAGTATGCCTGTTGCCACTGGGCTTTTCATCTCACAAACGGTATGATATCTGATGTCCTTCTGGATCTCATGAAGGAATTCTGTTCGAAATATCTACTCTGCTGGGTGGAAGTGTGCAGTCTGTTAGGCGAACTTCAAAATGCACTTTTGGCGTTAGATTCCGCACAGAAGGTGCTCGTTGTACCTTAAAGGTGGTTCCCGCAGCTGTAATAGACCGCCCACAGGATTATGGGCATGTAGCCAAAGCAACGTAATATTTATCTCAAAAAAAATGAGCGCTATTATTATAATACTTGTACGAGTGTGTGGAGCAATGAATGAAACAGTGAGATTTGTTGAAAGGTGGTAACGTGATAGTAATAGCGGGAAACGCGACAGTCTTCATGTAATCCAAGCCCAAGCCTCGGTTAAGTACGTATACAGCACATTATCTCCTTCTCCATCCCCTCCACCCATCCCATACCCCAGCCCCTGCGCGCACGACCCACATTGCGCTCAAATAGCCAGCGCGGGCCACGAGGCTGGGGGGGAAATGTGGTCAGATGTTGAGTTGCATGAACAAGTTACATGCCTCAGAGTGAAGATGACGGCGGAGACGGAGAGACTGCTTAGCCCGTGAGTTAGACGTGTTTGTTTGGTGGATCTGACACGCCATGAACAAGTCACTTACGCAGGTTGGGATCAAAGTCGAAACGTGGCTTTTTGGCTGCAACGGGGGTGGCGGGTCGGAAAGCAACAGGGCGCTTGACAGTGACAGGGTGCTTGGCGGTGACAGGCTGCTCGACGGCATGACGGTGACGGCGCCGCGTCTGTCGCCTCTGGTCCGCAGCTTGAAGTCTCCGCTCCTTGTCCACAACTTGAACAATGTTTTATGAAATATTACTTTGCATAGCTTTCACAAACGGCTACACACTGTGAAGGGCATGTTTCATAGCTACGCGGAGCTGTCAGATCTTTACACAAATGGGAGAAAACGACACATACCTCGGCATGGTTGACCGTTACGCACGCGCGATGTAACAAGCGTCCGGGTTTTCTCACCCAATTGAGGGTGACGGGCACCTTGAAGAAGAAGGGGCGGTCAGACGATACTTTATATATAAATGACAGGCTGCAGACATCGAAGGGCTGTACGCATAGCTGCAGGGGAGAAAGTACTGTTGGGACCATTTTATATGGACGAGGAAAATTTTACAGACAAGTCCTATCCAAGCCAATAGCTACGGGACGGGAAAGACATCCTTGTCAGATGTTATAACTAGAAGCAAGAAGCTACGTACGATGCTTCCGAGGTCGTCCACGTTTGCCGTTGCCCACAAGTACTAGAAGAAGGGGTGGAAAGGTTTGTTAGATACTACTTTGCAAGAGCTAAAAGCCACTGACTATCTGGTACCTTGTACCCCAGACAATCAATACCTTCATGCTTTTCGATCACGTGATAATCCAGGGTGGGTAATGGGGTGTTAGCCCTGTGAGCCGATTCCGAGACTTGCAAGGCTTTATAAGCGGAGTCTCACTCAGTAACACGGTGGTTTACATCCCGTAATTGGGATGGACTTCCCTGTTGGGATGATCTATGGGACTGGTTGGACATCCGGGTTGTCAAATTCACTTATCAATGG
>QLPF01004145.1:0-10134 GCA_003314045.1 Hygrophorus pudorinus | reverse complement strand
CACCGAGCCGATACTTGCCTACCCCGATACAACAAAACCTTTACGTGTAGAAGTTGACGCATCAGGATACGCTACTGGAGGTGTGCTGAGCATGCTATGCGATGATGGTAAATGGCACCCCTGTGCCTACATCTCCAAAAGCTTGAATAATGTCGAATGCAACTACGACGTCCACGACCGGGAAATGCTAGTGATCATGCGAGCATTATACGAATGGAGACACTACCTGGAAGGAGCAGATGAAAAGATTGAAATACTAACCAATCACGATAATCTGAAATATTTCATGACTCAACAGAAACTCAACCATAGACAAGCACGGTGGTCTTTGGAATTGTCAAGATATGATTTCGATCTCAAGCACTGACCTGGGAAACAAAATCAAAAACCAGATCTCCTCTCAAGACGCGAGGACCTTAAAACGGGGGAAGATGATAACAGAGACAGGATTCTACTGAAACCTGAAATTTTTGCCATTAACGCTTTGAAACAAGGTCACACGTTGATTGTAGCAGAAGAACAGGATATCCTCAAAAAGGTCAGACGAAGCAAAGAGTACGACGAGGCAGTGGTAAAAGCAGTAGAAGAGTTGAAAAGGTCGCCGACAAAAAGATTATGATCGGAAGAATGGTCGATGGAGCAAGATTTGGTCCTATACAGAGGAAAGGTCTATATTCCTAACGATCCAGAACTCCGACGAAAAATCACCAAACTCTACCATGAATCACCAATCACTGGCCATCCAGGAAAATGGAAAACCATTGAACTCATCACACGAAACTACTGGTGGCCCGGACTCACAAAATACGTCGACTCTTACATCAAAGGTTGCGACACCTGCAACCGATCCAAAATCATTCCCGAACAACCTTTGGGAAAATTACGACCCAACCCTATTCCTACTAGACCATGGCAAGACGTGACTGTAGATCTTGTAGTCAAACTCCCCAAAAGCAAGGGATACACCTCGATCATGGTAGCCATTGACAGACACGGAAAGAGAGCGCACTTCATCCCTACCAATGAAGAACTTTCATCCATTGGAAGCGCTAATCTCTACCTAGACAATGTCTGGAAACACCATGGACTACCCGAATCCATCACTTCAGATCGAGGACCACAGTTCACCTCGAACCTCATGAAAGAACTCAACAAACGGCTTGGCATCAAAACCAAGTTATCTACCGCATACCATCCACAAACAGACAGACAAACTGAACAGGTCAACCAAGAACTCGAACGTGTACATCCACTAGGGATTAGGGTAAAGGGGTTAGCTCGAATCTACTATTAGGGCGACGCTAATAGTGTCCTTACAAACAGTAAGAGTGGTAAAGTGTTGTAAAGGGTAGTTCGTAAGAA
The DNA here is from genome assembly GCA_003314045.1 of Hygrophorus pudorinus. Taxonomy (NCBI): domain Eukaryota; kingdom Fungi; phylum Basidiomycota; class Agaricomycetes; order Agaricales; family Hygrophoraceae; genus Hygrophorus; species Hygrophorus pudorinus. Next base: position 8,772 of record QLPF01004145.1, on the reverse strand, counting down.
CTGAGGATGAGGTATAAGGCGAGAGTAGAGTGTGGTGGTGAGTTCTGAGGACTGAAGGGTATGTGCTTTAGCGGTAATCCCAAGAGATTCGAGCTGGGGTTTCCAGTCGAACTCTGGTGCTTTTATAGGATGTATGACTAATACAAAGAATGGTATAGAATGTCATGGAATAGGGACGCGTAAGCCCTGGTCTGTGCGTTCCGTTGGGATGATGTAACTACGTATGAGTAAACCGTCGGAATGATGAGTAAGCCATTGGGATGACATATGAAGCAATGAGTAAGCATTGGATGATAGTAATCATGTATGAGTAATCCGGATGCATGTAGTGAAGGAATATAGAGAAAAGGTAAAGGAAAAGATAAAGGAATTGACATATCATGACAACCGACAAGACAATTGGGCCGATTGGTTACCAATGGCCGAATTCGCCTACAACAACAAAATCCATACCTCCATGCAACAAACCCCATTCTTCGTAGAAACAGGACGACATCCTTGAATGGGTTTCAAACCACTTAGGGAATACAAGTCAGAAGAAGCGAAAGAATATGCAGAGAGGATGAAGAAAATACACGAAGAAGCGTCAAGCGTGTTGGTCAAGGCAGCCGATGAAATGAAGAAATATGCAGATAGGCGTAGAAAGGAGGCAACGGAGTATAAAGAAGGAGATTTAGTATGGCTAGAGGTAAGCAATATTGATCAGAACAGACTGTCCAAAAAACTAGCTGACAAGTGACTCAGACCGTACAAAATCACCAAGAAAATTAATCTGAACGCCTATAAATTCGACTTACCAAAACACTTCAGAATTACCAATAGTTTCAATACATCCAAATTACGACCATACCATCCCCCCACAATTCCTAACCAACGACAACAACCCCAAAGACCGATAGAAGTAGAAGGAGAAGAAGAGTATGAGGTAGAAGAAATCATTGACTCAAAGATCCATTGAGGAAAGCTCCAATACCTCATCAAATGGAAAAACTACACCACGGAGCATAACACATGGGAACCTGAGACAAACCTATAAAATGCGAAGAAAAAGATTGATGAGTACCATCACAAACATTCCAATGCTCCTCACCGCATCAATTCTACTGCATTCAAAGAAATTCCTTTTAGATTGCTTGAAACCTTAACTGATCTCCAAGCCACAATCAACGAGGTGAAAAGAACAAAACACATCCCCACAGAACCCCCTAAAAACTTCATACCGATATTTGCCGATGCTACACCAAAATTCATAAACCCAAAGAAATCAAAACATTGCAAAAAACAAAACTCCGATCACATTACCACAGACATGACTGTAAATATTGAACCCTCTCGTATGGCAAGCATATACAATGGATCGAAAACGTCTTTGAGGAGTCCGAATCATCTACCACACAAGATCAAGTATCTTTGGCTATACGAACTAGGTTCTGTTCGAGCAATCACCACTGTTCTTTCTATCCTTCCATTGATGTCCCCAGACTCTGAAGGAATGTACACTTATCCCATCTACTGTGTCTCTAAACTCCGAAATTCCATTACGTTATTCACCGCCAAACAACTCCACAAGGCCAAAATTGTCCCATATCCTCATGAAACTCATCCATCAATAATCGCCAACTATGAACTCGACAAGATGATCCAAATACAACCTTGTGTGGACACAAGCCTTGAAGAGAGGGTGATGTTATGATACATCAATTTCTTTACCTTTTCCTTTACCTTTTCTCTATATTCCTCCACTACACACATCCGGATTACTCATACATGATTACTATCATCCAATGCTTACTCATTGCTGCATATGTCATCCCGATGGCTTACTCATCATTCTGACAGTTTACTCATACATAGTTACATCATTCCAACAGACTAGCGCACAGACCAGGGCTTACACATCCCTATTCCATAGCATTCCATACTATTCTCTGTATTAGTCATGCACCCAATAAAAGCACCAGAGTTTGATTCGAATTTCTTGGGATTACCACTAAAAGTGCATACCCTTTAGTCTTCAGAACTCACCACCACTCTCTCCTCTCACTTTACCCCTCATCCTCGGTTCTTACAAACCAACTCTTACCAAACTTCATTACTCTTACCAAACTTCATTACTCTTACCAAACTTCATTACTCTTACCAAACTTCATTACTCTTACTATTTGTAGGGACACTATTAGCGTCGCCCTAACAGTGCTGGTGTCAGGGCGACACCAAATACAATAAAGTACCGGTTATCCTGTAAAGATATAAGACCAGAAGATGAAGCAAAAGGTTAGAGGAGAAGGACAAGAGGGAAGAGAGAGGAGAGAGGTTGCCAGAAAGCCATCTTAGAAGGAAGCCCCATAGATATGGTGGTAATCCTGAGATAACAGACTGGAAAGTCTGTTACTCGTTTATTTCAATATATATACTAAATGGTACAGGTGGCTGTGTATTACTACATTGGGACGTAAATTGGATGCGCTAGGCTTGCAGGCAATTGTCAGGTGATAATGTGCATAGCACAAGAGAGAAAGGAAATGTGAAGAAAGGAATATACTAAATAAAGGTGATCATTGGGCATGAGGTCGGTGCATGTTTGTGGACCGGGATAGCGGGATAGCCTTGCAATCAAAAGGCTATGGGCAAGGCTATGGACCGAAATAATGATTGGCAGCTGTCAGGTTTATCTGGTGATCGATCGATAGAAGTGTGATTGATCGTTTGTGGGTCCAGAATCCAGAAGCAAGTTGGGAATGGTGTGCCTTGTCATCATTAGTCCAAATGGGGATTAGAACAAAACCCGATCAGTTGTGGATGGAAATAGATTGGTGGGGTTTCCATGTGGCAGGCCGAGTCCAGAGCAGAATGTAGTTGTTGTGCCTTGTGATCAAAGAAGATATAATAAAAGAATTGGTGGGAATGTCCATGTGGCAATTGTTTAAAGGTTGTGTAAATGTCCGAAATAGGATGAAAGAATGTTCGAAAAAGGAAACTAGATAGGGGTAAAAGTCACATCATGACAGCTGGCCAGACTCTATGCCATCAAATATGAGTACCCAACCACTACGAGTGGACTTACGGAAGTACCAACAGACAACACACCTACGGGTGAGCCCAAGCTGCTGTCTCCGGCCCCACACAGCCTCACATCATCTGTTTTCAAACCCGAAAGTCAACCCCAGCCTGATCCAATATCCACTGTCACCAATTCATCATCAAAGGAACCTACCAAGGGTAATATGACCCCGTGCAAACCGTCTGTTTGATTGCACACACACTCCTTACACCGTGATATTAAAATCACACACCACAAGGTCGATCCAGCCCTAAAGGCCATACCTATCACCCCAAACCATGCATTTACAGCTGTTTGCATATTGCTTGTCAGTATGCACGGAATTTTATCTAATTAGGAATTTTATGACTTAGCCAAATTTTCATTTTCTCCTCAACTCATGTATCATAAAATCGGCTGCGATGTGAAGATCGCTGCAATCCGGTTGCACAAAAGAGAATTACTCTCGCTGGACCACATCCTTGACTGCTGTGGCTTCAGTGACAGGACTTTCTATCGTGTACTAAAGCTCTGGTGCGAAACAGGCCATGTCGTCGGACCAAAAAAATCACTTGCTGGTCGTCTTCGAGCACTCAACCACAATGATGTACAGTACCTCACAACCCTCATCTCACAAAACCCCAATTACTTTCTCAACGAGCTCCTTCAACTTCTAGCAACCAACCGCTTCATATCCATCAACTATACCACTATCCACAAGGAACTCATTCGTTCTGGCATCAGCCATAAGTGTCTCAGTCACATTGCAATTGAACATGATGAGGATCATAGGATTGACTTCATTCATCGCATGGCACAGTATACACCCGAGGAATTGGGGTTTTTGGATGAGGTGTCGAAGGATGAAAGGACTGTTGGAAGACAATGGGGTTGCTCAAAGAGGGGGCGGCGTGCAGTCAAGGCCCAGCCTTTCGTCCGAGGGCGTTGTACATCTACTGTTGGACTTCTGTCCATTGATGGGTTTGTTGCTGGTACCACAGTTGAGGGATCCCTGATGAGAGTGGTTTTTCTAGAGTGGCTCAAATTTACTGTTGTAAGTAACTTTCTAGCAGATATTGTCTATCTATGCTAACAATTGTCTCTAGCTTCCTAAGTGCTCTGCCTACCCTGGCCCACTGAGTGTGCTTGTTCTGGACAATGCCAAGATCCATCACGGCGACGAAATACTTGAACTTGCAGATCGATTTGGAGTCTGTATCAAATATCTTCCACCCTATTCACCCGACTTGAATCCTATTGAAGAGGCCTTCTCGAAAATCAAGCATTTCATTTGCCGTTATCAAGAATATTATGGCACAATGGAGGGTGATGGGATTCTATTTGACATGCTGGAAGTTTTAGATATCATTACACCTGAAGATGCAGAAGGGTACTTTCAACATGCTGGATATTTTTGATGGTTCCTCCTGATCTTTTCTGTACTTGCCTGAACATTTTGATGCTCGTTCTATGGTCTGTTTGTTGTTTTAGTTGTTGTATTGTCGTTTAGTCTGTTTATCTCAGAAAATGATGTGGCAACTGTAAGAGCATATGTGGTACAACAAAATGGTAGCAAAAAAACTGTGAAACAATATAACACTGCTACATAACCGACCATGTATCAACAGCTTCGTCCAGTGCTGCTATCTCCCCCAACTTGAACTTCATTTCCTTTAGTTCCGGTATGGTTATGAAACAAAGTGTTTGGGCCTGGGTGTACGAGTTCTCAACTAGCTTGTCAAGAACACCTTGAGCCAAGTTTTACTGTGTACAAAACTGCGCCAATGGCATGTCCTGGCCTGGAAGACATGATGATTGCAGAAGCCTGGGACAATCCAAGAGTGATGGTGGACACAGCAACCGGGGTAACAACTGGACAGAAGAAATCAATAACCTCATTTCCAATGCTGAAATTGAAGACGGGAGCTGCAGGAGCCACAGGAGCTGGAGCTGGCTTTTGGAGCTCAAGATGGCGCTGAAGAACAGGAGACAAGTGAGAAGATGGTGCATTGAAAAGCTTGTGGTTTGGTGGTTTCTCCAATGTTGTGCATCCCTCGCCCTTCAGCTGTTCCAATTGTTGTAAGAAAAGAAATAAAAAATCATGAACAACTTACCATCGCGGCAGCCCAGCAATCAAACATCTCATGGCTCAGTGGCATATGTTCTCCATCAGAATTGATGAAACAGTGAGTTCCATGGTACGACAGCTGCTTTTTAGGGCATTTCCAGTGGTCTCAAAGTGTGTGCATCTTATTGTTCTTGCTGATGTTCCCAGGGAGTGTTGCTGGGTTGTGTTGCTGGCCTTTCTTTGTCTTTGTCATTTTCGTTGTTGTTGTTGTTGTCGCCGTTAGCCTCAGCCGGATCTTGAACTTGTGTAACTGTAATATTGACAGTTGGATCTTTGTTCGTCATCTTCCTGACACGTTGGAGTAGAATAGAATACTCTGAGGCTGAGCTGAGCAACATGTCGGGTTTAGGAAGTATTCGAGGGATGTAACACATGATATTGTAATCAGATATGCAGATTTCCGCAGGAGCAATCACGAGTATGATCTTGGCCAAGATTTGGGCTTCGACTGTGCTCCAGGTATCCTCTGCAGTGAGTTGGATCGTTTGACTCTTCGGAGTACGTTTGTTGGCTGTCTTCTTCATCTCTGCTGCTGAGAATATTGTGAGAAGATAAGTGATTGTTGTCAGAGTCACTGGGTCAATGTCAGTAGCTAGGTAGTAGAGTAAACTAATAAATTCAATGTGAAAAACACCTTGGGCACATACCTGGGGTGCCTCTAGACTTGCAAGGTCTCTTTTTTTGAATGAGAATGGGAGTTACTGGTGCAGGGATATCCGGCGAGTAACGATCCATAATGTTTGCTGGTGGATCATCAGAATCTTCTGAGGATGAATTATGGACAGCATCATTATAGGTAGGAGGGTCCAATGAGTTTTTGATGAGGGCAGCTGATTTTCAAGACTTTTTTTTTTGGGGTGACATGGGTTGTAGTAGTAAATAATGAAAATTTGGCTAAGTTATAAAATTCCTAATTAGACAAAATTCTGCGTGTACTGACAAGCAATACGCAAACAGCTGTAAAGTGCATAAGGATGACTCACTCACACATCTGAATGCGCTGTGTTCCCCACACTTGAAAGAGTGGGAGCCAGCACATAAAACTGAAAACAAAAGTCCAGAACTCATTGGGACTTTCGAGTGAAAGGACCACTTACCTCCAGAGTGCGAAAATGCTACCAAGTGTTAGGGCGACGCTATAAGGTGTCCCTACAAATAGTAAGAGTAGTGTAGTTTGTGTAAGAGTTGGTTCGTAAGAACCGAGGATGAGGTATAAGATGAGAGGCGAGAGTGGTAGTGAGTTCTGAAGACTGAAGGGTATGCGCTTTAGCGGTAATCCCAAGAGATTCGAGCTGGGGTTTCCAGTCGAACTCTGGTGCTTTTATAGATATGTATGACTAATACAAAGAATGGTATAGAATGCTATGGAATAAGAACGCATAAGCTCTGGTCCGTGCATCCCATTGGGATGATGTAACTATGTATGAGTAATGCGTCAGAATGATGAGTAAGCCGTCGGAATGACATATGAAACAATGAGTAAGCATCGGATGATAGTAAGCGTATATGAGTAATCCGAATACGTGTAGTGAAGGAATATGGATGAAAGGTAAAGGAAAAGATAAAGGAATTGATGTATCATGACGTCACCCCCTCTTCAAGACTCGTGTTCACACGAGGTTGTATTTGGATCATTTTGTCGAGTTCATAATTGGCGATTATCGACGGATGAGTTTCGTGAGGATATGGGACGATTTTAGCATCATGGAGCTGTTTGGCAGTGAACAACGTTATGGGATTTCGGAGTTTGTAGACACGGTATATGGGATAAGTGTACATTCCTTCGGGGTCTGCAGATGTAGAGGGGAGGACAGATAGGACAGTGGTGATTGCTCATACAGAACCGACTTCGTAAAGCCAAAGATATTTGACTTGGCGTGGTAGGTGATTTGGACTCCTTAATGATGTTTTCGTTCCATCGTAGATTTTTGCCATACAGGATGGTTCGATGGTTATGGTCATGTCTGTGGTGAAAGAGTCGGGATTGCGTTTTTCATGACGTTTGGTTTTGTTTATGATCTTTGGTGTAGCGTCGGTGAATGTCGGTATGAAGGTTTTTATAGGGTTCTGTAGGAATGTTTCTCGTCCTCCTAGCCTCATCAACTGTTGCTTGGAAATCAGTTAAGGTCTCAAGCGGTCGAAAAGGAATTTCTTTGAATTGATTTTGTAAGTGGTGGATCGGATGCGATGAGGAGCATTGGAATGTTTGCGATGGTACTCATCGATCTTTTTCTTCGCGTTTTGTAGGTTCGTCTCGGGTTCCCATGTGTTGTGTTTCGTAGTGTAGCCTTTCCATTTGACGAGGTATTGGAGTTTTCCTCGATGGATCTTTGAATTGATGATTTCTTCTACCTCGTACTCTTCTTCTCCTTCTACTTCTATCGGTCTCTGTGGTTGTCGTTGTTGATGGGGAATAGTGGGGGGGTGGTATGGTCATAACTTTGATGTATTGAAACTGTTGGTGATTTTGAAGTGTTTTGGTAAGTCGAGTTTGTAAGTGTTCGGGTTGATTTTCTTGGTAATTTTGTATGGCCCGAGCCGCTTGTCAGCTAGCTTTTTTGATGGTCTGTTCTGATCGATATGGCTTGCCTCTAACCATACTAAATCTCCTTCTTTGTACTCCGTCGCCTCCTTTCTACGCCTATCTGCATACTTCTTCATTTCATCGGCTGCCTTGACCAATGCACTTTGTGCTTCTTCGTGTATGTTCTTCATCCTTTCTGCATATTCTTTCGCTTCTTCTGACTTGTATTCCCTAAGTGGTTCGAAACCCATTCGAGGATGTCGTCCAGTTTCTACGAAGAATGGGGTTTGTTGCATAGAGGTGTGAATTTTGTTGTTGTAGGCAAATTCGGCCATTGGTAACCAATCGGCCCAATCGTCTTGTTGGTGATTGATGAACATTCGAAGGTATTGTTCGAGTTCTTGGTTGACCTGTTCGGTCTGTCCATCTGTTTGTGGGTGGTATGCGGTAGATAACTTGGTTTTGATACCAAGTCGTTTGTTGAGTTCTTTCATCAGATTCGATGCGAACTGCGGTCCTCGGTCTGAGGTAATAGATTCGGGTAATCCATGGTGTTTCCAGACGTTGTCTAAATAGAGGTTGGCGCTTCCAATAGACGACAGTTCTTCATTGGTGGGGATGAAGTGCACTCTCTTTTCGTGTCTGTCGACGGCTACCATGATCGAATCGTATCCCTTACTTTCGGGGAGTTTGACTATGAGATCTACGGTCACGTCTTGCCATGGTCTGGTGGGAATGGGGTTAGGTCGTAATTTTCCCAAAGGTTGTTCGGGATTGATTTTCAATCGGTTACAGGTATCACAACCTTTGATGTAAGAATCAACATATTTTGTGAGTCCAGGCCACCAGTAGTTTCGTGTGATGAGTTCGATCGTTTTCCACTTTCCTGGATGGCCAGTGATTGGTGATTCGTGATAGAGTTTAGTGATTTTTCGTCGGAGTTCTGGATTGTTTGGAACGTAGACCTTTCCTCTGTACAGGACCAAATCTTGTTCCATCGACCATTCTTCCAATCGTAGTCTTTTTGTCGGTGACCTTTTCAACTCTTCTACTGCTTTTACCACTGCCTCATCATACTCT